>VDFB02297473.1:0-23804 GCA_007258455.2 Sequoia sempervirens
CTAGGGTTATAGAAGGTGAAATGACCTCACATGTGCACAAAATACTCTCACAGTCGACCCCAAGAATTAGCAAAAATTCAATGGACTGTAATCATGAAAATGTCAAGAAAACCCTGAGTTGTATTTTCAAAACTTTCTCAAACTCGACTTGCAATAGAAACTTCCTTTCCTTTCTCAAAATCGTGACTCGACCAGTCTCTTTGTCGTGAAGAATATGCATTCAAAAGTGAGTTCAAAAATGTGCGCTCTTTCAATATATTTCTCAAGTTCGATTCAGAGCTTCTTTCCTCATTTTGATCTTTTGACAACATTGCAAGTGACTTTTATAAAGTTATTATTTTTCAAATGTTTCCTAAGTCACTTTTAAATTACACATAAGTGACTTTTGAATGTTTCACTTAGTCACTATAAAAGATTATTTAATTAATTACCTTTGTTACCTTTATGATTAATTGGAGCTTAGGTAATAATTAGGCAATTAAATAAATGACTTCATGTTTTCACCAATCGCCTTCGGGAGTTAAAAAGGCAACGAGGCACGTTGAATGGCTAGCTGGAAGGGGACATTACAATACCGATCATCAAGCTTTACTTATCTCAATAGTCGAGGAAAGTTAAATCAAAGGCACTTAAAATGGGTTGAGTTTTTATAGAGTTATACTTTTTTTTTAAGCATAAGAGTGGAAGGTCAAACAGAGTTGCAGATGCCTTGATTAGAAGGAAAAAATTATTGATAGAGATGAATATAGAGGTTGTTGGGTTCAATGAACTCAAGAGTTTGTATCCTGAAGATCTAGACTTTACAAAAGCTTGGAAGGCTTGTTTGGAACTTGTTACATTGGATAGGACAAGATGGTTGGATTTCCTAATCCAAGATGGGATGTTTAAAGGAAGCCAATTGTGCATTCCAAAGAGTTATATGAGAGAGAATCTAATCAAGGAGAAGCATAGTGGAGGATTGGCTGGACATTTCGGTCAAGATAAGTCCATTGCTCTTGTTAGTGAGAATTATTACTGGCCACAACTACAACAAGACGTGAAGAATTTTGTACAAAGTTGCAGAGTATGTCAGATGGCAAAAGAACAAGTCAAAATACTAGATTGTATCATCCATTACCCATACCTAAGAGGCCATGGAGGATATTAGCATGGATTTTGTTCTTGTATTTTTTAGGACACAAAGAGGGCATGATTCCATATTTGTGGTGGTGGATGGGTCTGTGCAAGATCATGGGGGTCTAAAAAGTGGTGATGTGAAAAAAAGGCATTTTTAACACATCCAAAAACGTGAAATTCATGCTTTTGACTTTTTGCAGGCCCAAGTACAATATATGTTTTGGTTTGGTAATACCAAACCAAAACGGATATCCATTACGAACGGATATCTGTTACAAAACAGATATTCGTTACAAAATGGATATCCAATATGAAACGAATATCCATTTTGTTTAAAGCAGTCTTATATTTCATATATATTATATAATATATAATATAAAACTTATATGTGAAATATATTATTGTATATTTATATACAATAAATTTACGATATAACAAACGAATATCCATTAATGATGGATATCCATTATTAACGATATCCGTTAATAACGGATATCCATTTTTTACTCCATTTAATTTAAGCCACATGGGAATATAATATAGTTTTACAAAATGGATATCCGTTTATAACGAATATATGTTTCTTTGAGGGCTTTCACTCTCTCCCTCTCTTTATTATATAATGATTAAATATATATTAAAGATCTGAGAGGGAGATGGAGACTTCAAAGGGATACTGTGCATTAAATATATTATATAATATATTTAATATATATATAATATATCTAGAATATAAATAATATATATTATAGTATATATAGTATATGTAATATATACTATAATATATAATATATATTATATATCATATATACTATAATATATTTAATATATAATATATAGTATATTTATATTTAATAAATTTATAATAGAAAAAATAGATATCCGTTACTAACTGCATTGGATTTTTATGCCTCGTGAAAAATATATTATATTATATATAATATATATTACTTCCAATGATTAAGGAAAAAAATTTCTCCCTTTTCAGTCCCCTAACAATATTTCTTTACATAAAAAATTAGGCAAAATGAAAATTGAATAGACATGCTAAATTCTATTACACCAGAAGCTCTTCTCGAGACATGCTAATGTTCATCATTCTATATAATTTTTTCAGCCAGATCAATGGCAGTTAACGGTTTTGCTCTTGGTGGTGGTACATTTTCCTTGGTGTTATTAATATTTAGTTGCTTTTAAGTTTTCTTTACAACTCATCTTCCTTAGTGGGAAAATTGATGGGAAATCCTGTCATTATTAATATTTAGTTGCTTTTAAGTTT
Source organism: Sequoia sempervirens (assembly GCA_007258455.2). NCBI lineage: Eukaryota > Viridiplantae > Streptophyta > Pinopsida > Cupressales > Cupressaceae > Sequoia > Sequoia sempervirens. The sequence continues at coordinate 2,396 of VDFB02297473.1, forward strand.
TTTGTAAGCATTTATAAGGCCATACGAGTTATATTACAAATCCTGCCATTATTGCAAGTTATGGGAAATCTATCTAATAATTGTTTTACCTAATATAGGATATGATTGATGTGCCAACCTTTTTCTAATTCTACTTAGAAAAAGCCTACCTCATTTTCAAAGGGAGACAATGTATTAAATATATTATATAATATATTATACCTCCCTCTCTCTCTCTTTCCCTCTCAGCTCTCTCTCCCCATCCCTCTTAGGTCTTTCACTCCCACTTCTAAGGTCTTTCTCTCTCCCTCTCTCTCAAGTCCCCCCATTCCCTCTCTCTCTCTTTCTTGTGAATTGGCCGCACATCAATAAATATATAATATATACTATGTATTAAATATATTATGTAATATATATAATATATATTACAATATAATATATAATATTTCATATATATACTATATGCTATATATAATAATTAATATATATACTATATAAAAAATATGTACTATATAGTATAATACAATAATATAATAATATATATATATTATATATATAACATATATTATATTATAATAATATAATATAATATAATATATATATTATATTATATTATATATATATAATATATTATTATATATTATTATATAATATATATATATATTATAATATTATATATATTATTATATATATTATATTATATTATTATATATATAATATTATATTATATTATATTATATTATTATATTATATTATATTATATGTACTATATAGTATACAATATAATATATAATATAATAATACATAATATATAATATAATATTATATATTTATGTATTATAAATACATAATACATATATATAATACATATTATATATATTATGTATTATAAATAATATAAAAAATATAATTAACGGATATCCGTTTGGGATTTGGTTTGGGATTTCCTAACCTGGAAAGTCAACCCAGAAAACTTGTTTTTGAAAATTTGTTTAGTTTTCCAAAGTTCACCCTTGTGGCTGACGACTTTTTTTTACCCGAATTTCATCAAACGAAAAGGGTTTATAGAAAAAATTATCAGCTTTCCACCAATATAACTTTTGCCTTATTTTGAATTAAATAAATAATTATTATTGATTTTCTACCTGCATTATGTCTAAAGTCCTAATTGATAGGCTGATTGAAAAACTTTTATAACTTTCAAACTACTTAACATTTTTTGAATCTACAAGATGCACCACATTCTATGCTTTGCATACTATAGGATAAAAAAAAAAAAATCATAATTTTTTGACCAAGTTATGGTGAGGTGGAACCATAGAACCCGTTTAAATAATTCTAAAAAGTTATAATAAAAAAATCATAACTAATTATTTATGTGAAAAACAAAAAAAAATCTGGCACATCCGAACATGTGTCCTCTACTTATATTTAAAAATTTAGAAAAACATATTGTGTTTTTCTTGTACTTAGGGTGGTCAAACACACACCTACTTCTTATCTTTTTCCTAAAAATTTAGTACCACTGCATTGAAATTTCAATTTTTCTCAAAACAAATTTACTTTTTTCCAAAAAAGGACTAGTAGCCTAAAAACTACATTCAATTTTCTACAACTTTTGTTCTTACATATTTTTCAAATTATGCTAATAACCTATTCAAATTTTTATGTCAAGTTGCCTAACTCTGATTTTCTGAATTTTCATCACCACTTAGAGGCCTAGTTTGGACCCCCATGATCCTGCACATACCCGGATAGATTTTCAAAGATGGCACATTTCACTGTGTCATAAGAATAGCAATGTTGTTCATATTGTGGAGTTTTTTTTAGAAAGGTGGTGAGACTACATGGTCTATTGAAGAGTATAGTTTCAGATAGAGATACCAAATTTGTTGGTTATTTTTGGAGGACATTATGGAAGAAGTTGAAGACGAATTTGAAATTCAGTTCTACACACCATCCACATATTGATGGAAAAATAGAGGTGGTGAATAGGAGTTTGGGTAGCCTACTAAGATGCTTAGTAGGAGATAAGCCCAAGGGATGGGATTTGATTATACCACAGGAAAAATTTGCTTACAAAAATTTTGTCAACAGGAGCACTGGTAAATCACCATTCCAGATTGTGTATGGAAGTAGTCCAAGAATTGGATTTTGAACTGAGAAAGATAGATAAAGGGGAGAAGAGTAGTGTTGAGGCTGAATATTTTGTTGAGCACCTGAAGAATTTGCATGAAGAGGTGAAGAAACATATCAATAAGATGAACTCACAATATAAGGTTAAGCCAGATCAGAAAAGGAGGTATATAAGGAGTTCCAAATAGGAGATGAAGTCATGGTTCATTTGCGAAAGGAAAGGTTTCCAGTTGGCACATACAACAAGTTAAAGATGAAGAATTTTGGACCATGCAAGATTTTGAAGAAGCATAATTCAGGAAATGCTTATGAGGTAGAGTTGCCAAGTGAGATTCATGTTTCACCTATGTTTAACATTTCTGATTTGATTGAATATCATGAAGGAGATAAGGAGAATGAATTGATAGAGGCACAATGGAAGATTCCAACACCTACTTTTGAAAAGGAAGAGATAGAAGACATTTTGGATAGCCATGTGGGAAGAAGCACAAGAAACAGGAAATATGCATAGTACTTGGTGAAATTTGAATCTGAATCTGAGGTTAACCGTCTTGGTTTCCCTCTAACTCTTGAGAAGTGTTAGGGTCGCTTTTCAAATTACCCTGGGTGTCTGATGTAGGAGCATCCAAGGTGTAAGGGAAATCTTGCATCACCCAAAAAAAATGTTTCTTTTCAATAAGGACTAAATTTGGTAGGGTTACTATTTTTAGTAAGTTTGCATTTATGCATGGTTGGACACAAAATCTTACACAGACCTCCAAAAGGGTAAATTGGAGCCAATGGCGAAGAAATCACTTCAATACCATTTGTCATTTGAGAGATTAAAATTTCATTTTCCAAAAATCCTATTAAAATCTTCGAAGTCAATTTTTAGGCAGTTAGAGGCTCCGAATGGGCCTAAAAACTAGCAAAAAACAAAAGTGGTTAGCCTTTAAACACTTTTCGGCAGAACATCTCTCAAGAGATTTTTGAAAAGGTATTATAATAGCAAATCTGATGATCGGATCAAAAGTTATGACCACGTGAAGTTGTACTACCAAAATTAATAAAATTTCAAAATATCTTCTTGAGGAAGTTACGCTTTCCAGAAGATTCTAGGGCGGTTACACCTTCCAAATAAAGGATGTGAAAGGGGGGCTATAGAAGGAGAGAAAAGTAGCATAGATGGTGGCTCTGATTTGTAGATTTATGTAATAAAAAAGCCCATATGATGGCAAATATAATGTTGTAATTTCATTTTTTATTTTAGTGATAATAGAAAATATTTTCTTCCTTCTTTCATTTTTCTTTGCCATTGTCTGTTGTTTTTGTGATTTTTATATTGTAAGGGGAATAACCTTCATCACATACCCAAGATTAGAGGTGAAGCATCGAGGGTTCAAATCCCATGGCTGCTTAGTTCTAGGTCGAATGTTTCTCAAAAGTAAAATGAGACTTCTTCAACATGACAGCCCAGAAACACAAGCGGTTAAACTTAACATGGTTTCCGCTATGTAGCAAGTTCAAATACCACCCCCAAAAGTTGAACAAAGAACCCAAATGGCTCCAATATGATCATAGTTTCGAATATTGTCTCAGTAATCCCTAATGTAGGTGGCTAGATAGATTCTAAAAATGCATGTGAAATCAAATTTAGATGTGACAAGTATACTATTGCTCTACTTCTTGTATATCCCCATCATGTGAAAAAATGTCATTCCATTTGACACCTGTGTTGAGCCCCGTCGCTTCTCCCTCACACTACTCTAGTCACCACTCACACGCATCCACCAATAATTTTTTTGGCAACCTAGGAAACTTGAGAGGTCGCAAAGTCAATCCTAGGGGAAGCCCAATGCTAGAGGGTGGCCTCAATGCAATGTCATTGAAGAGGATCACTCATATGATGATGATGTCTATAGATAAAAAAGGGATTTCATGCCAATGTTATGTCATTTTGTTCCTTCTCTATTTTTCCCTGCTCTTTGTTGTGTTTTCTCTTGCTTTGAGGCGCGCCAACTGCCCCTTCAAGCCCCAAGTCTCAATTAAGGTATATGCTTTCATTCAAACCCTATACATTTACACTCAATTTTGTTTATTTGTACTTCCTACTAGTTGGGTTTGATTGTGTTTAGGTTTTAATTACATATAATTTCCATTGGCGTAACCCTTGCACCCCTTTTGGTGCAAGTGCTAGTAATAGACCTCTTGATTGAAACAACAAATCATCAACCATATGGCTATCCTACTTTCCAAGGCATGACATTTACATGCTTTAGAGATATTTATCTTTTCTGAAGATAAGTGTTGCTATTTACATCCCTTACAATTTGTGCATGCTAAAACACCAATGGACAACCATTACACTTGAAAAACAATTAAAGGAATACAAATAAAAGGATTATTTGTAGTCAATTTTTATTTAGTTTTCAATCGAAATACTATTTTGGATAGTTGATCCTAGTTTTGGGCACAAAATGCTCTCTTACTAAATCCATGGGTTTCCTCTTTTAACACTCAAATCTTTTAATTTGCAACCAATTTAGATCTATCTTCTAAATCTTTCTCTTCATTTTTGGTATAACTCTTGCTATGAAGGCATCGGTGATTTGTTGGGGCATTTTATTATGGTAAATCAAGCCACTACTATCTTCTCTCACAACACCTATGTTCAAATTCTAGTTGATTTGGATTTTTCTATGCCTCTCCTAGTAGAGGTTATTATTTAAGTTGTTGACTGATCTTGGTGTTACACTTTGGATTTCAAAGGCACCCCCTTCTAAGGTTGACGATTCTTTGATACATGAAATTTGGCATTAAGTTTAAGTTTATTAAGTGAATTCCTTATGTTACAACTTGGAAAGCCTTGTGATTGATCACAAATCCAAAACAATTGGAAGTTATAGCATTGAAAATTTAGGTATTGAGACTTATAGTATTGCTCACGTTTTTTATTTTATTTTAGATGTATGTTGTTGTAAATTAATAAATAAAAAATATTTTTAAAATTTGTCATAATCTCAATGCCTTAGAAGGACCTAGATACAACTATTACATTCTAATTGTATTGATCATTCTTCCAAAAGCTTCAACCAAGATAATTAAAATAAGCAAATTTCTTTTTTTCCTTGTTTTATAATTGAATTGACTATTCTAATTTTAAAATGAATTATCAATAAACTATAAGTAATGACTTCCAAATAAACGCAACCTTAAATGTTTGATATTTTATAATTAGATATCAAATTTGAAATACATTTCATTAAATATAATAAAATTGTTATATATTTTTTCAATGTAAACATGATAAATATCTAAAATGAAAATACTTCACATTACATATAAAAATAATAAACAAACTCTTAAAAAGCAAAAATATAAACCTATTAAATAATTTATAAATTATTTCAAATAAAATTAATAGCAAAACAGTTTATATTTAGGTTTTTTTTATCTAGTCTGGTGGGCCGATTTGAAGTTGACCTAAAATAAACTAAATATTCTTTATTTTTAGTTGGAAGAGATTCTGCATGAGAATTTTTACCGGAACTGGTTGTCTTTCCCGGCAATTATAACTTAGTGCTTTTCCTAAAAATAACTGCTCCTGGTCTATAAAATGAGCAAGAGGGAGCAAAACTAAAGAAAGAAAGACAAAGTGAGCAATACATTGCCGAGCATCGCAGAAAGAGCAGTCAGTCAGTAATGGGTGTCGTTCGTGTGGCAGTAGTTGTAACAGTGTTATTTGCTTTCTTGTTGCAGTTAAGCAATGGAATCAGAATCTTGAAAGAAGATGAGAGAAGTGACAGGATAGAGTTGTTTCGCAGGGACGGGCCTTCCTCTCCCCTGGTGGATGGACGCAACTTCACAAGGTTGGAGCGAGTGCGGCAAGAAATTGAAAGAAGCAATTCCAGAGCTCCGAGGCTACAGGCCATGGGCGAAGGAGCAACAGCAAGAAAGTACTATGTCAGGTTTCACCCACCTCTTTTCTCTTCTCTTGTGCTTAATTTTCAGGTCGTCATCTCAACTCTCCCTGCTACCTCATCAGACTTTTCTTTTTGATGATAGATCACTGAAAGTGATTCGAAACATACACAATCATTGTATATTTTATTTGTGCTCATGATTCCGAACTTCAAGTGATGTTAGTGGTCTGTTGATGGCCTGTTTTGTTCTGCTCTTAGAACTTTCTGTTAAAGGGATCAACACCCTGATTTGTATCTAATTCTTAGGTTTGATGTCTAGAAAATAATCGAGAGAAGAGAAACTTGTTTCATCAAGTATCATCTGAACTTGAGTCTATTATTAGATGAAATTCATGTGATGTAACCCGTCTCGGAATTCTAAGTTAATAAAATTTGCGCGGATTTTTTTTATAAAATTTTTGTTGGGAAGTGATGCATGCGCCTCACCACCATGCAATGCATTTAGTATATCATGCATATTAAACTAACTGTTTGTAACTGCATGTTATCATGTAAGAAAAGCAACAGAAGCATGTTTAGATAAGACTATTCTTGAATAAATGCATATTGAACTAACTGTTTGTAACTGCATGTTATCATGTAAGAAAAGCAACAGAAGCATGTTTAGATAAGACTATTCTTGAATGTTCTGAACTCTATGTATGCAGCCTATAATAATACATTCTGGAATCTGAACAATGTAATCCAATTCAGAAATAGTATGAATAAAAGTTTATCTGTGTGTTATCTCTGAGTATGTGTATGCTCTGTTTTTAATTTGTCTATGTCGCTGTGTTATAGAATCTACACTTTTCATGCTTGTGGAGTCAAATTCATCAGCACGTCATTAGCTAGACTTCATCTGCTATTTATGGTTATTTACCTGAACTCTGAGAATAAATCAGGTCACTGAATGAGAAGCATTGTTTTAATCAGTTTTCCTCAGAGTATTTCTTAAGATGTAATTTACTTGTCCTTTCATGTTCATGATATAATGGCTTTTCACTTCTAAGGTATTTCTTGACCTTTGGGCTCTTAATGATTTTGATAAATCGTATCACTTGCATGTTGAGAAGTGATGCATGTGCCTCACCGCCATGCATACTGATGAATACCCTGGATAGTTAGTCTGCATTTAAATATGTTTTGATTACTGTTTGTAAACTACATATTATCCGGTGCATGTAAGAAAAGCAACGGATGTATGTAAGACAAATAAACTACTGTTAGTTTATATTATTAGATGCAGTGAACAGTTGTTAACTGTTGCATTTTAGAGGCTGCAACCTCTAAAAAATACTGCTTTCTTATACTGCATATACAGGCCAGAATAAAGTTTTGTAATTCTCTATTGAGAAAAAGTACTGACCTCATATTACATCTTCAATACAAGAAATATTTGTGTTTAAAACAGTTAGTATTCGTTTGCCTCTGTTTTTTCCTTTGTCTGTGTCTCAGTTTCTACATTGCATCTATGCCTCATAAATTACACTGGTTGATCTAAAAGATAGTGTGTTTTCCTAACCTGAGCATATTTTCTAGATGGAATGTATCTGTAGCCTTGCACCCAGATCTTAATTTTCCCTATCAAGCAAACTTTGGATCTTAAAAGCCTTATTTAAAGTACATATGTACTTCACATCTACTAGTGAGCTATAAACTATTGCAATGGACCTAAGAAATTATTAATGCTCAATTTAATTACTGCTTCACATCCTATAAGATGGATTTTCAAGTCTGGAATATTTACGAAACTGTGCACCCTTATCAAATGCAACTCATAAGAGTTTCATATCTATAGCCTAAATTGAAATATTATTAGTTCTGCCAAGGCAGAATACTAATGCATCTATTGCATGTAATTTTTTTAACTGATAGACCAACCAATGAACATCTAAAATTAAAAAATTGACCAACAATTCTATATAGTCTATACTTAATTGTCTATTTTTAAAATTGTTAAAATATCCTTTATCTTTCTTTCTATTGATTCATGTTGTAAATAGTCAGTGCAAAAATCAATATTTTTTTTTCCAAATTATGTGCAATGCAATGCATTTAATTCATTGAATCAAAATACTAATATATATATATAGTTATTATACTAATATTTAAAAAAAAATTCCAAATTATTAATGACTTGAATGACATGAGCACTATTGCATACATCATAATAAAATTATATTGTTGACTTAGAGGTAGTATTTTCCATATATCATTTAATAATTGGTAAGATTTTCAAAGCCTATTAAATAAATGTGAGTACACTCAATGCATATTTTATATTTGTTTATCATTATATATAAAATATCATAGTAAAATTTATCTATCTATAATAAATATCAAAGTAAAATGTATCTATCTACAATTAATATTTCAATAAAATCTATCCATTTGCATTAAATATTAAGGTAGAGATTTTAACAAACATACATGTAATAATATAATTTAGCAAGTCCCAAACGGTGGATGGGTTGGTTCAGGCCGTGGGTTTGCTCCCCATTGGTCTCGAGTTCAACTCCTGTCGGGTTTACCCGGTGACTATTGGGCGGTCTCCGCACCTCCAGTGGATTAGTCTCACCTCAGCTCGCCTCTCCCCAAACCCCAACTTGGCATCCATAAGCCCAAGGTAAGGCGAGGTGAGTCACTGGGCTGGGTCACGGGGATACCACTGGGTCATCAAAAAATAAATAAATAAAATTTAGCAAAGACAAAAATTGCATAAACATCACATTATGAAAAGGATAAGAAGAAATATAAACATATATATAGAGTTATTATACTAATATATATTTGTATCATTGATTTTTTTTTTTTGCAACATTAATCAACTATAATAATAACATTATACAACAACAAACAATCATATTACACCCCTAGCTACTTTTATTAACTAAATGTTTAAAACAACCAAGCACACCCCATAATTGATAGAAGAAACTTGAAATTGAAAAGAAAGAAGGGTGATAAACTAATAAAAGTTGATATACGTACACCACATTGAATTAAGTTGGTAATGATTGCAACATAATTTCAATGCAAATTAAAGTGGGACGAGCATGGATTCAAAAATCAAAAAGAGCAATGCTAAGAAGATCAATTAGTGGCAGCCGTTAAGATTATATATGTTGTGTGATTTTATAATTCAATTTATCTGTGATAAATTTAAAATATAAATATTTGAGAATATTTCTTGGTTTTAATAAGCATAAATGGTAATTAATTATATTTATTGTCTAGGCATGAATCTAATATCTAATAATCATATTGTTTATTAGAAGTATCTATATGAATTTCATTTATTATAAAAATTATTGAGTTGAAGCAAATGGAGGATATAAGAGGTCATTGAAGGTTTTCTTGTTGAACTCAAAGGTTTTAGTAGCAAAACATGACAACTAGTCTATCAAAGTAAATTTATAACTTGAAATATTTACATAAGGACTTTCATTTTAATATTTTGTTAGTTTTTCAATTATTGACCAAGTAGTACTAAGGAATTTTTCCTACATAGAGTCATCAACAAGTTAAATACATTTTTATGTCAATACATATTAATGGACAAAGTTTCCTATTGTACTATCAAAGGAAATGTTATCTACAATGTGGATAATAAAACTATAATACATATTAGTTCAAAGGAATTCCAAGACGTGTTGCACCTACCAAACCCTACTTTGTTCTATGATGTTGTTGTCTATCAAGTGATGGTTAAATGGAAATAGTGTAATGGAGACTTTACAATACTATGTTGGACTTAATGTTTTTTACTTCAACATAGAATGCTTGTAGAGTACTCGAGTAATGTATTTGGGATCATGTGAAGGATGCCATGATTTTAATATGCAAATTATTTGGCCACAAGGATTTGATCCATTTGATTGCATCATGGGTTCCAATTTTACATGTGATTTTAGAAAAATAAGTGGTTCTAAACTATGGGGATTTAATTCTTATAAGTCTCAAACAATATTTTTTGAAGACAAAGACTGTGGATAGTAAATTATATGGCATCATATCTTATTTATGTGATGTATGATTCCATTTAATTCTCTCCTCCCATGACCAATTAGATGCTAGGAAATAAATTCCTTGCTTATGCTATTTTCTAAGAGCATAATTATAATAAGCATGAGAGGGAAATTATAGTGGTAAGTGGAAAGTTTTACTCCATAGTGTATGAGAAAATGCACAAGAATCCTTTGCCTAAAATGAATCCATTATTAAAAGAAGAACAAGTAGAGTGACCAAGCTAGTAGCATGTTGGTTCTATCCCAAAATCACCCTCATCATGGTTGGATTTACTCTCATAAATCCTCATTTTTCCCATTTTCTTTCACTTATCTAATTCAATTGCTCTATTATGAATTGAACAAGGATAGGGAGTATCCCTATAATTCAATTTAAAAATAGGGGAAAAACTTATAATTCCATGTCAACTTTTGTAATTGGAGACAAAAATGAATCTTTTAGCTTTGATCAAAATCACTCCATTGATTTTTCATCCAATGGGTAGAATTAGGCAATTTCTCTTACAGTAAAAGGTCAACCTCTTGTACAAAAAATAATAAGAAAAACCTCCAATTATAACTATAATTTATATGCGTTGTATGATGACAATTTCATGCATAATGATTTCTTGGTCATGGATAATAACTCAAATGACATGAGTCGCATTGACATGAATTTTCTCGATGAATTAAATTAAAAAAATTCTCTATGAGATATACAAATATCTACAAATTAGTAATTGACATATAATGTGCACTTGTAGCCCATAATTTGATGAGGACAAAATTATAGAGGATGAAGAAGATGACTAGTTTGAGAATTTATTTCAAGCCACGGTGAAATTTGAGCCAAGGAGGTTTCTTCAAAAGCTATTTCACCTTTATAGACACCAACTAGTGTTTCTCCATAAAGTTCACAAATATATTCTTATGTATCAAGTGTCAAAGCCCTATATTTTTAAACTATTAGAAAAAAATTTGAGTAATTTTTTATATTTTCATTTCCAATAGAAAATATTTACCCTGAAATTATTTTTCTTATATTTTTTTATGAGTACGAGCAAGTAAATATTTTCTTAGTTCAATTATTATGTTTGATAAATTGGTCAAAATCTAGATCTTACATATGAATTGAATGTTTAAACCTACACATGAATTTTAGTGGTTTATATCTAAAAATATTTTATTATAGTACCTTTGGATCTCACACATTAATAATTAGTTACTACATGATGATGAGTAATAATGTTGAAGGTTGTATTGTTGGTCCATCTACATTGTGGATCTAGAATACTTTCTCTGTAAAATTCTTAGTTCCTTGCACCCTTATATCTTTTAAATTTCATTGTATCACACATGGTTATTTGGGATAGAATAGAATTAGAAATAATAAGAAAATAAATTAGCTGTTAATCTTATTTTACATCTTAAGTTAGATACATTTAAATTCTACATAAAAAATTTTAAATTTAAGGTTATTCTTGCAGATGTATGTTTAAAATCAGAATAATTTAAACTCGCAAGGTTTTAAAAATAATTATATCGAAAAGCCTTGTTAAAAATTTAACCTAAGATCTAGTCAAAAAGAGCAATTGATAATAGAATAGTACGCATATACCTTCTAAGCTACCCAAGTGAACTAAGAAATGGTTATAGAGAGCATGGAGATGCTTTATTAATGAATTTGAATGTGTAGACATGGAAAATATACAGATTGATATTGCACACTTGATCTTGATCTACTAACATCGCTTCATCCTGAATTATCCCTTTGTCTAACCATTTAATCGAATAACCTTATTTGATTAAAGTCATCATAATTCCCCTTTTAATTAAATAAATCCCTCGATTTAATTAAATCATTGTCTCCATGTAATTAGCTAGGTCATTTCATCTTCCTATCTTTATTTAATTAAATAATCCATATTATTTGATTAAATATCTAAAGTTCATCTAATTAAATTAAATAAATCAAACATTTATGTAATTTAATCTAACATCACCCCCTTTGGTTAAATAAATCAAAAAATATTTATTTAACTAAGTCTAAATCATTCTCTTCTCATTTTGACTTATTTAAATCCTAAAATCTAAGTCAAAATGGTCAAATCAACTAATCCCTCATTAAATTAGTCAAATCTTGATTAATTTAATCCTAATCCATCAAATCCTCTAGATTTTGCAACTTGCACATGAAAATCAATTTAATTATTTTATAAATCATCTATTTTCATTCAAAAAAGGCATTGAAGATGGAATATTCCTCAAATTTGAAATCTCCCCCCAAAAGGTCTTGTCCATCCAACAAAGCATTTAAAATCTCTTACATGTCCTTTTCTTGAGCCATGTGGCATTAAATTCACCTTTCACCTCATCCTTCAAGCCATATTTTGAATTTGAATCTCCCCACTCTTTGTACATTCTTCAAAATGTGCTCATTCCTCAACCATTCACATGATGACATGTGGCTTGTTCCCATTTTTTGAAGATTAGTCCCACATTCATCCCTTTTGCCTCTTCTCTAATCAATCTCATCTATAAATGAAGAGCTCATCCTTCATTTCTATCATCCACCATTTGAGTAAGCTTACTATACTCAAATACATCTTCAAATCATTTGCAAGATTCGTCAATTTATCAAATCCATAGCTAGGTTATGCAGGTTTTTCATCATGGAGCACACTTGAATCTTCAACAAAGTGGATCAGTATCACCATTCATCATCAAAGCTTGCAAAGGAGTTGGGAAAGGGCCAATTTCCACATCAAATTGACACCAACTCCCCCATAGAATTAATAGTTTGCATTATTTGAATAGGATTAATCTCTTTTATTGCTTTTCATTGCATTTATTGCTTTCATTTCCTATTTCAAATCATGTTAATGGATTTTATGGGGAATCTCTATTCTAACTTGCATTTGATCTTATTAATGTGTTCATTTGTTGTGTTCTTGCAGGTATAGGATATTGGTTCACATTTTGGCACTAGAAGGAGGGAAAAGTAGAAGATCAAATCATGTTTTTTGAGAAAATTTTGTGCCTTTTTGTGTTTTTATGTGTTTACAGGAAACAACACCGCTCACAGTCCAATGGGGCCATATAGAACTACTCACAGTCCAGAGGGGCTATACAAAACCTCTCTAAACTGCAAACTGCACCGCTCCAAACTTCAAACTGCACCGTTGGCACTCTAGTGTCGCCATATAGCACTGCTACAAACTCCAAACAGAGCTGCCATCACAGACAAAACCGTTGTACTTTCTTATTTTTTCATTCAAACTTAAAATGGCCGTATCTTGGTCATTTTTTGGTCTTTTTCGAAGCTTTTTTTTTGAAATGGGGTAGAATTTCATAAGATATCCAATGGTGTAGGTGTTTCTCATATTTGATAGAGTTAAAGTTTTCAAATTTTCACCTAAAGTCAAATCACATTATAACTTGGTCTAAGTTTTAGGGTTTTTATGCTTAATGATTCATCTAACCCCTATATCATTTTGTTTCTTGATCTCATCTAAAATTTTGAGCACTTTTTCAGGTTAAGAAATAAAAAGGGGAGAAGGAAACAAAATTAAAGCTTCTTATGACATCATTTCTCTATTGTATCAAGTGTCTTTAGACACTCTTGGAAGAAATTATAATTCCAAGTTTAAGGATTTTATCTCTTCAAGCTTTTAGGACTCAATAGATTTCAATTTGGGCTCTAAAAAGAACAAGACAAAGGGATTAAAAAGAACCGTAGGAAAATTTACTAGATTTCCTTTAAGGTTAACAATTGAACAATCAAATCTCACACTTCTTTTGGTGCACTAAAAAGAATTCACTTTTGCTTTGTGTACTTAAAATGAACAAGTGTTCTCATTGTTTTGTAATTACTTACACAAAGTAATATCATCAAAAGATGTATGCGCTTCTCTTACGCCTCATGACGATCTTAAGAATCAAAAGGCTTTTGGTGACATTAAGTTGCGTAATTAATTTCCCATACACTTCAACTTGGGTTTAAAATTGAACAACAAACTTTACGAGTGTGAGTGGAACCTACTGCATGTGTTCTCCCTTTGTTTCTAAATGAAGGTTGATTGAACTATGAATATGTTTGCTCGCTATTGTTTATCTTAGAGGGCATGCCTTGTGGGAAAAAGTACTCACCCAAGGGAATGACTCAACCGGTAACACTCTAAAGCCAAGAGTATTTCCAGCTAGGATATAAATGTGGGTATTGGAATAAACGCCAGTATCACGTGATTGGCTCCGATGAGAAGGGCAACAATTGTCTCTCGCCTCGATGGGTCAACTCCTACGAATGAAAAGTCTGAATTAAAACCCATGTTTAGAAAAGACCAAAATCCTTGATCTACTTGTTGGTGCAAGAACGGTCATTCTGAAGTCGTCCCACATTTTTACAACTCTTAGTAGAAATGAAAAGCATGCCATGGGAGTTTCATGGGTATTGATGCTTGGCTGCCCCGTATAAGTGAGTGTCGTGGAGGGGAGCCAGTGGGGTCAAGCATCTAATCATTCACTAAGAGTAGGCCTAGCTAGACTTGTCCAAGTGGGAACTCAACAAGTAAAGTCTTTCATATCCATAGGGTTGTGCATGTTCTTGGTATCAAAACACTCGCTTGTTCAAAAAAATTAGGAAACACACATTCAATAGGAAAATAAAAATTTCAAACCCCTTAGTTAGAGAAAATACCTTTGACAAAACCCAAGAACTATTGCTTACCCTGGGGATTATGTCCTTAGAGGTTTCTAAGTAATTGGGTTTACATCTTAATTTTCTTCTACCAAGGTAAACATTAGGTAACCATTGCCTTGATTTCCTTGAATTCCACAACACTTTATGGGATGAAAAGAGAATTAGGACATTGGATGTTTTGTTTAAAAATCTAATCAAGAAAGTGTTTGTTGTAAAATCAATTCACTAATCAAGATGAAATCAATTGAACCCCACACATGTGCTTGTGTATCTTTTGTCTTATGGTCTTTTTGAGAAAACATTGATCTTTTGGTTTGAAGGGAAAAGAATGTTCTTCAAAACCTTGGCCTTGTAAACAAGTCCTTCTCAGGTTCATTTAGGATCAAATTAAACACTTCATCTATCTCAAACATCAATCAAATCCCATCTCACAAGCAAATTTTAGAATCTTGGAAAAATCATTCATACTAGACTTTTGGTAAAATCCTTCAAATCAACATCAAAAATCACCTTGTTTGGCTAAGTGTGTGTGGATGAATCCTTCCTCATACACGTAGTTAAATTATCATCTTGTGGACAATTTTATTCCAAGACAACATCTAACCTCTTGGAGTTTATGAGTTCATTATCAAATCCAAATCAAAAAATCCAAATCCAAATCCAAATCCAAATCAAATCAAAAATCTAAAATCCTAAAATCCTAAAGTCTAACATTGATCCAAAGTTCCTAAGAAAAACAACACCCATATCATTCACCCCTTTCATCCTTCATCTCATCATTGGTCCTAAACACCTTAGAGGTCACTTTTGCAACAAGGTCAAAATGCAAGAAGAACATGGAATATAAACTTGATCAATACACCATAAGTGGTCTAAACCAACCAAATTATCAAAGCCTTACAATGCCAATTTATTTTCAAAACTCACATTTATACAATCCATACATGGGATCATTATCTCCTACAAACCTCAATGGTACAACAAATGTGAGTATACCCAATCTAAATCTCAAAACACCTTTTCCAATGGTAGATTTAAATCCAAGTCCAAACTTACAAATCTATCAACCAAATACTCAATGCATGAGTCTTCAACAAAACAACATTATCCCACCAAATCCATACATTCAAAATGAGAATATACCAAGTACAACTATACCAAACATGAACATTTTGGATCCACACTTGGTAAAATTTTGGATAGATATGTTTGCAAATCACATGAATGTTGTTCAAAATCCATCACACCCATATGTACCCCTCACCTTTCATAATCCTAATCACCCATCATCATCATTTCACGCAACCCCTCAAACCTCTCTCCCTACGACCTCACAAGGAGAAGGTGACTTATTTGGACCAGGGGGAATTTTTGATCAAACATCATCATTTCCCCAAGGAAGCATGCCACTCACTTTCCCACCACTCCCACCCTTTCCATTAACATCTATATCACCTCTTGGTTTGGGGCTACCTTCACTACCACCGCTCATCCAAAACATCCCCCCAACCATCAATCAAGGCATCATACCAAATCCTCTCCCCTTGCCATCGATATCACAACAAGAAATTCCAACCATCCCCATAGCACAACCAACCAACACATCATCTATCATCCCTCAAAACATGGTCTCTCAAGGACTAACCATATTAATCACACCATCCACCACTCAAATCCCAATCATCAATATGATGGTACGTCTTATCACCACAACAAGCACTATTCCAAAACCACCTCCGCCACCACCACCACCCAAACCAAACACATCAAACCAATATAGCATTGTGTTGCAAGCCGCTTAGCAGGATGCTTATCAAAAGGAACTCCAACAAAACTAAAACTGACAAGCTGCACAACTAGCTGCTCAGCAAGCTGTACAAGCTACTCAAGTTTCCCAAGCCACACTACAAGCCCAACAAGCACAAGCCTAGGATCAAGCACAAGCGCAAGCTCAAGTCCAATACCAAGCCCAACAAGCAAATGTTGTTCAAAATACCAACAAAATGTTAATGACTCCATGTATCGATCCAAGTCAACGATCACATGATCAAGACCTATCCATCAAAAAACACATGGAAGATGTTTCTACCTCATCTGAAGATCAAATCAACATACATCAAGAGTCACTTTTTCATCATGATAAGAACCCCTCAACAATATCCGACAATAATCTATTTCAAGGAGTGTTAACATTATTTGATCCTATAATCAACAATCCATCGACCAATGATCATGTTGAAAATGTCTCTACATCACCTAATGAGTTAGAGGACATATCTCAAAAATTTATTCTAAAGCATGATCAACATCTCTCACCAAAGTCTAGCAATGGTCCTTTCCAAGACATATCGACATCCTTCAACCTCATGATTGCAGATATTGAAGGAATCTTCAACTCACCACTTGATCCCAATTCACTCAAAGATCAAGAGGATATTGAGCCACTTCCTATGCCTAATGAAGATATCCAAGAACCCTTTGTAAGTAGTCCATCCTTTGAAATTGGCCCATGTCAAGAACTTGATCCAAAGCATGTTGAAAGCAATTCTAAAATCATTCAAGATCAAGAATTTGTATCCCCAAGTTACTACAATAATCTAATGGATACTCTCTTATATATACAAGATGATCATATCCACATAGCACATACTCCTCCATCTACCCATGAGATTATTTATGTGGACAGACACATAGATGATCTTCATTCAAAATAGGATTCGTTTACTCCTGACATTATTACACAAAAAGAGCAGATTATTGATTCCTACAATCAGGATGAGTTGTCAACATCAGGATTAGATATATCCCAAATTCAGACTGAGGACATCATGTATGAAGATATCCAACATTATCCACTCAAAGAAATGGGTCAAACATAACAAGATATTCCATAGTCAGCAGAGCAAAAAATTGAAATAACATCATCTGCAGTGGTCATTTATCAGAGAATGCTTACTAAACAAGACATCTCAAAATAGGTAGAATCAAGAACAAAGGTGCTACTACCACCATACTGGGGGAAACTATGTCTCAAGAAAACATCAACATAGGGAGCACGAAGGAGTCATGAAGTGAAACCGATGCCAATACTACAACCGATACATGTACCATGGAAGCTGTCCACCCATCACCCCATCCCACTGAATTGGGACCAACTTCAAAGAGATTTGAATCAAAGCACAAAGAACATTATCAAGAGGTAAGAAAGAAGTTTAGAAGCATAATGGACAAATCAAATACACATGGATACCAAAATATACAAAGAAATAATATCCCTATCAAACTCCATTAGTCAAAGAAACTATGGAGAAAAATAAAAAAGGGAAAAGTATCCATCAAACACATCTACAAAATCAAAATCAGGCTTCTCAAGCGACGTACAAAGTATATCAAGCAGTTTGTCCTAATTCCACACACACTTTCGTATCCACCCATCATTGCTCATCTTCCCAAGTTTGGAGAGTTAAAGGTTCCAAATTGTCAACCAATCCATCTTTTATCCCTAAACACACTCAATCCACACCTCCACACATGATATCCAATTCTCACATTGACCCTTCATCATAAGGATTTAGAAGGCACTCTATCGCGGTGCACACACAAAGACAAAGTTAGCTGTGGTATCAATAAAGTAGATCAGGAATCTCAAAAGTTGCATTCAAGTGCACGTATCTTGGAAAAGAAACTTCTTCAAGTAGGATATCAATGGTACATTATGAAATAAGCATCTACATCAACACCACCAGGTGGTTCAACATGAGCTCAAAATATTTCACAAAAAAATCAAAATATCAAAAAATATCAAAAATCCAAAAAAAAATTAGAAAATGTCCTAAAAAAATGGTTACCTTTGCGAAAACCTGGCAAACAGGCATCTTGGTGACAACAAAAAAATAAAAAAATAAAAAAATCCAAAAAAAATAGAAAAAGGATTAAAAACAATAAAGAGAAAAATTGTCCTCTAGTGAAAACCACTTCGGCGGCACTTTGGGCAAGTACCATGATGAAAACCTAGAAAACAGATGTCATGTGTAGAATCGAGCATCTACGTGCGTTAGTTCAGGTGGAAGAATCTTATCCCATCCATAATGAATCCAACATTCCATCCATCCCATCCATAATAAATCCATTCATCCATGAACCATTTATCCAATCCATCTTTATCCATCTGCATCCATAGTCCAAATTATCTTGACCTTGATATGGTAGACATCTTGAGATGGGTCATTTTCATTGATCCTATCCAACCCAACATTATTTGAGCCATGAAGCATTATCCAAATGAGCATCCTTTGTTCGAACACCTTATCTTATCGCAAGATAATCCATATCCCTCCATCCATACACCTATCCAAGCATCCATCCATGATATTCCATACATTGCTAGACATTGGGGGAAGATATTTACATCTTGCTTTGGGAATAAATCTTGATCTATATCCTCCCACTTATGTGGTGATCCGAACATTGGAAAATGTAAAATCAAATTGGTCAAAGCATTTGTGAGCCAAAATCCAAATCACTAGCCCATGGCGCATTTTGACGAGAAGACATTCCTTATCAAACTTCATCTTTCATCAAACATCAATCCAAACAATAACTATCAGTCATATCTAATGTGTGCTTCAACATCACATCGAATCATTCAAAACAATTTTGTTCCAAATCAAGCTTCAAAATCTTGATCAATTAAATCCAATCAATCACTCATCATCTTGGGATATCCATCCTAATCCTTGTGTTGCTTAACATGATCCTTGCATTGTTGTGTATCCTCAACAATGTTATCATCATCAATCCATCAATCTGATCAATCAACCCTAGCTTGATTTTCAACAAAATACCAAACAGAACACTGATATCATCATGCATATCCATATCCAAATCGTCAAAATCATGTGAAAATCTAAAAACATCATAAAATCAAAAATCCAAAAACACTCAAAAAGTTAGAAAAGCATAAAAAACACTAGATCCAAACTACGTTGTCTCTGAGCTTAAACGTACGCAAGATTAGCCTTCGAGACACAAAATCAAAAAACATTCATAAAATCTCAAAAAACCCCAAAACATTCAAAAAATCAAAAATCAAAACATTTGTAAAATCTTGAAAATGCCAAAAACAACCTCAAA
This sequence comes from Sequoia sempervirens, assembly GCA_007258455.2. NCBI lineage: Eukaryota > Viridiplantae > Streptophyta > Pinopsida > Cupressales > Cupressaceae > Sequoia > Sequoia sempervirens. Next base: position 22,294 of record VDFB02297473.1, read on the forward strand.
ACATTTTCAAAATACCAAAAACATTGAAATATTCCAAAAAATATAAAACCATCCATTCCATCTCACTTTCACCTGCAATAATCAATCATCCATAATAAATCAATCATCACACTCACCCTTTGGCAAAACAAATAGAAACAAGTACAACAATTGGAAAAAGCAAGCTTCAAATGCAAAATCAAAATCGAAACAACAAACTTTTAAATACAAAATAAAACTCTTAATCATTTGCAAACATGTCAATCAACCTTATATCAAAAGCCTATCAAACAACTTATCAACCCATCATCATCCTATATAATGCATGTCCTAGGATATATCGTTCCAACAATGGGCATCATTTTGGATATCACCTTGGATTCTTATCCTATCAAAACACATCCCTTTGGTTGGAGGTATGAAGAACATTGACTTGTTTTTTTACTTGATCTTTTCTTTTGATTTATCTTGTTGCGCTCATTCCAATGACCTCTCGATGATGTCTAATCAAAACGATTTAGAGAGAAAGGAATGGGGAAATGATCATTATCTTTTGTCTGTTGTGCTTGTTGGACGTTCTTGTAATATAACTTGGCGAATACTTGCTTTGTTAGGTGCATCCTAGCAAAGTTTTTGTATGTCAAGTATGAACAAGAATACTCCTATATGTTTGTCAAGTCAAAGTCCATTGCACTAGGTGCAACGCCATCCTGGTTCTTTATACCTTGATGCATCGTGCATACGTTTGTTATCAAACATAAGGTAATTGGCCCTTTGAAAATCCCAACTCATCGGTAAGAAAATCATCATCATCATCATCATCATCATCATCATCATCATCATCATTATCATCATCTCTAATAAAGTTGGCTTGTTGATGTCTCTTGTCATCATCTTATTTTCTTCCTACTTCCCTTCGTGCTAACATGGTACCATGACAATTAATCACAAATCATTATCATCATGCATTCATCCTACATCCATAAAACCGTTAGCATATTGCATACTGCATATCATATCATAGAAGAAACATTGATCATACCACATGCTTTCATCCACATCATTGCATAATATAGATTGGTTATTCTAGGCATCTCATAAACCATACATTTATCATCCACTGCATAATCATAAAAGCATCATCATATCATATCATGTGCATCCATATCATCTATGCATCATCATAAAAGCATCATCATATCATATCATGTGCATCCATATCATCTATGCATCATCATATCATCCATTATATATAAACATCATAATCATCTCATTTATATCATCAATAATGTAACTGTCATAGTACAAATCGGGATCAAGTGGGTGTAATATATCAAAATAGGCATGAGGCTACCCATGGATGATGACTTTCTACATCATCAAATCTATCTACATCAAATATTCGAGTTGAACTGATCTTGAACCTCTTTGTCGAGAGATCGACCCTCAAATCAAACCTCTTCGCCCGATCTCTAGAGGGGGCAGTATACTAGCGTAATTATTTTCGCTGGGGAAATAGTGGGGCATTCGAA
>VDFB02297474.1:0-23514 GCA_007258455.2 Sequoia sempervirens
TTGCTTTCTTGTTGCAGTTAAGCAATGGAATCAGAATCTTGAAAGAAGATGAGAGAAGTGACAGGATAGAGTTGTTTCGCAGGGACGGGCCTTCCTCTCCCCTGGTGGATGGACGCAACTTCACAAGGTTGGAGCGAGTGCGGCAAGAAATTGAAAGAAGCAATTCCAGAGCTCCGAGGGTACAGGCCATGGGCGAAGGAGCAACAGCAAGAAAGTACTATGTCAGGTTTCACCCACCTCTTTTCTCTTCTCTTGTGCTTAATTTTCAGGTCGTCATCTCAACTCTCCCTGCTACCTCATCAGACTTTTCTTTTTGATGATAGATCACTGAAAGTGATTCGAAACATACACAATCATTGTATATTTTATTTGTGCTCATGATTCCGAACTTCAAGTGATGTTAGTGGTCTGTTGATGGCCTGTTTTGTTCTGCTCTTAGAACTTTCTGTTAAAGGGATCAACACCCTGATTTGTATATAATTCTTAGGTTTGATGTCTAGAAAATAATCGAGAGAAGAGAAACTTGTTTCATCAAGTATCATCTGAACTTGAGTCTATTATTAGATGAAATTCATGTGATGTAACCCGTCTCGGAATTCTAAGTTAATAAAATTTGCGCGGATTTTTTTTATAAAATTTTTGATGGGAAGTGATGCATGCGCCTCACCACCATGCAATGCATTTAGTATATCATGCATATTAAACTAACTGTTTGTAACTGCATGTTATCATGTAAGAAAAGCAACAGAAGCATGTTTAGATAAGACTATTCTTGAATAAATGCATATTGAACTAACTGTTTGTAACTGCATGTTATCATGTAAGAAAAGCAACAGAAGCATGTTTAGATAAGACTATTCTTGAATGTTCTGAACTCTATGTATGCAGCCTATAATAATACATTCTGGAATCTGAACAATGTAATCCAATTCAGAAATAGTATGAATAAAAGTTTATCTGTGTGTTATCTCTGAGTATGTGTATGCTCTGTTTTTAATTTGTCTATGTCACTGTGTTATAGAATCTACACTTTTCATGCTTGTGGAGTCAAATTCATCAGCACGTCATTAGCTAGACTTCATCTGCTATATATGGTTATTTACCTGAACTCTGAGAATAAATCAGGTCACTGAATGAGAAGCATTGTTTTAATCAGTTTTCCTCAGAGTATTTCTTAAGATGTAATTTACTTGTCCTTTCATGTTCATGATATAATGGCTTTTCACTTCTAAGGTATTTCTTGACCTTTGGGCTCTTAATGATTTTGATAAATCGTATCACTTGCATGTTGAGAAGTGATGCATGTGCCTCACCGCCATGCATACTGATGAATACCCTGGATAGTTAGTCTGCATTTAAATATGTTTTGATTACTGTTTGTAAACTACATATTATCCGGTGCATGTAAGAAAAGCAACGGATGTATGTAAGACAAATAAACTACTGTTAGTTTATATTATTAGATGCAGTGAACAGTTGTTAACTGTTGCATTTTAGAGGCTGCAACCTCTAAAAAATACTGCTTTCTTATACTGCATATACAGGCCAGAATAAAGTTTTGTAATTCTCTATTGAGAAAAAGTACTGACCTCATATTACATCTTCAATACAAGAAATATTTGTGTTTAAAACAGTTAGTATTCGTTTGCCTCTGTTTTTCCTTTGTCTGTGTCTCAGTTTCTACATTGCATCTATGCCTCATAAATTACACTGGTTGATCTAAAAGATAGTGTGTTTTCCTAACCTGAGCATATTTTCTAGATGGAATGTATCTGTAGCCTTGCACCCAGATCTTAATTTTCCCTATCAAGCAAACTTTGGATCTTAAAAGCCTTATTTAAAGTACATATGTACTTCACATCTACTAGTGAGCTATAAACTATTGCAATGGACCTAAGAAATTATTAATGCTCAATTTAATTACTGCTTCACATCCTATAAGATGGATTTTCAAGTCTGGAATATTTACGAAACTGTGCACCCTTATCAAATGCAACTCATAAGAGTTTCATATCTATAGCCTAAATTGAAATATTATTAGTTCTGCCAAGGCAGAATACTAATGCATCTATTGCATGTAATTTTTTTAACTGATAGACCAACCAATGAACATCTAAAATTAAAAAATTGACCAACAATTCTATATAGTCTATACTTAATTGTCTATTTTTAAAATTGTTAAAATATCCTTTATCTTTCTTTCTATTGATTCATGTTGTGAATAGTCAGTGCAAAAATCAATATTTTTTTTTCCAAATTATGTGCAATGCAATGCATTTAATTCATTGAATCAAAATACTAATATATATATAGTTATTATACTAATATTTAAATTTTTTTTCCAAATTATTAATGACTTGAATGACATGAGCACTATTGCATACATCATAATAAAATTATATTGTTGACTTAGAGGTAGTATTTTCCATATATCATTTAATAATTGGTAAGATTTTCAAAGCCTATTAAATAAATGTGAGTACACTCAATGCATATTTTATATTTGTTTATCATTATATATAAAATATCATAGTAAAATTTATCTATCTATAATAAATATCAAAGTAAAATGTATCTATCTACAATTAATATTTCAATAAAATCTATCCATTTGCATTAAATATTAAGGTAGATATTTTAACAAACATACATGTAATAATATAATTTAGCAAGTCCCAAACGGTGGATGGGTTGGTTCAGGCCGTGGGTTTGCTCCCCATTGGTCTCGAGTTCAACTCCTGTCGGGTTTACCCGGTGACTATTGGGCGGTCTCCGCACCTCCAGTGGATTAGTCTCGCCTCAGCTCGCCTCTCCCCAAACCCCAACTTGGCATCCATAAGCCCAAGGTAAGGCGAGGTGAGTCACTGGGCTGGGTCGCGGGGATACCACTGGGTCATCAAAAAATAAATAAATAAAATTTAGCAAAGACAAAAATTGCATAAACATCACATTATGAAAAGGATAAGAAGAAATATAAACATATATATAGAGTTATTATACTAATATATATTTGTATCATTGATTTTTTTTTTGCAACATTAATCAACTATAATAATAACATTATACAACAACAAACAATCATATTACACCCCTAGCTACTTTTATTAACTAAATATTTAAAACAACCAAGCACACCCCATAATTGATAGAAGAAACTTGAAATTGAAAAGAAAGAAGGGTGATAAACTAATAAAAGTTGATATACGTACACCACATTGAATTAAGTTGGTAATGATTGCAACATAATTTCAATGCAAATTAAAGTGGGACGAGCATGGATTCAAAAATCAAAAAGAGCAATGCTAAGAAGATCAATTAGTGGCAGCCGTTAAGATTATATATGTTGTGTGATTTTATAATTCAATTTATCTGTGATAAATTTAAAATATAAATATTTGCGAATATTTCTTGGTTTTAATAAGCATAAATGGTAATTAATTATATTTATTGTCTAGGCATGAATCTAATATCTAATAATCATATTGTTTATTAGAAGTATCTATATGAATTTCATTTATTATAAAAATTATTGAGTTGAAGCAAATGGAGGATATAAGAGGTCATTGAAGGTTTTCTTGTTGAACTCAAAGGTTTTAGTAGCAAAACATGACAACTAGTCTATCAAAGTAAATTTATAACTTGAAATATTTACATAAGGACTTTCATTTTAATATTTTGTTAGTTTTTCAATTATTGACCAAGTAGTACTAAGGAATTTTTCCTACATAGAGTCATCAACAAGTTAAATACATTTTTATGTCAATACATATTAATGGACAAAGTTTCCTATTGTACTATCAAAGGAAATGTTATCTACAATGTGGATAATAAAACTATAATACATATTAGTTCAAAGGAATTCCAAGACGTGTTGCACCTACCAAACCCTACTTTGTTCTATGATGTTGTTGTCTATCAAGTGATGGTTAAATGGAAATAGTGTAATGGAGACTTTACAATACTATGTTGGACTTAATGTTTTTTACTTCAACATAGAATGCTTGTAGAGTACTCGAGTAATGTATTTGGGATCATGTGAAGGATGCCATGATTTTAATATGCAAATTATTTGGCCACAAGGATTTGATCCATTTGATTGCATCATGGGTTCCAATTTTACATGTGATTTTAGAAAAATAAGTGGTTCTAAACTATGGGGATTTAATTCTTATAAGTCTCAAACAATATTTTTTGAAGACAAAGACTGTGGATAGTAAATTATATGGCATCATATCTTATTTATGTGATGTATGATTCCATTTAATTATCTCCTCCCATGACCAATTAGATGCTAGGAAATAAATTCCTTGCTTATGCTATTTTCTAAGAGCATAATTATAATAAGCATGAGAGGGAAATTATAGTGGTAAGTGGAAAGTTTTACTCCATAGTGTATGAGAAAATGCACAAGAATCCTTTGCCTAAAATGAATCCATTATTAAAAGAAGAACAAGTAGAGTGACCAAGCTAGTAGCATGTTGGATCTATCCCAAAATCACCCTCATCATGGTTGGATTTACTCTCATAAATCCTCATTTTTCCCATTTTCTTTCACTTATCTAATTCAATTGCTCTATTATGAATTGAACAAGGATAGGGAGTATCCCTATAATTCAATTTAAAAATAGGGGAAAAACTTATAATTCCATGTCAACTTTTGTAATTGGAGACAAAAATGAATCTTTTAGCTTTGATCAAAATCACTCCATTGATTTTTCATCCAATGGGTAGAATTAGGCAATTTCTCTTACAGTAAAAGGTCAACCTCTTGTACAAAAAATAATAAGAAAAACCTCCAATTATAACTATAATTTATATGCGTTGTATGATGACAATTTCATGCATAATGATTTCTTGGTCATGGATAATAACTCAAATGACATGAGTCGCATTGACATGAATTTTCTCGATGAATTAAATTAAAAAATTTCTCTATGAGATATACAAATATCTACAAATTAGTAATTGACATATAATGTGCACTTGTAGCCCATAATTTGATGAGGACAAAATTATAGAGGATGAAGAAGATGACTAGTTTGAGAATTTCTTTCAAGCCACGGTGAAATTTGAGCCAAGGAGGTTTCTTCAAAAGCTATTTCACCTTTATAGACACCAACTAGTGTTTCTCCATAAAGTTCACAAATATATTCTTATGTATCAAGTGTCAAAGCCCTATATTTTTAAACTATTAGAAAAAAATTTGAGTAATTTTTTATATTTTCATTTCCAATAGAAAATATTTACCCTGAAATTATTTTTCTTATATTTTTTTATGAGTACGAGCAAGTAAATATTTTCGTAGTTCAATTATTATGTTTGATAAATTGGTCAAAATCTAGATCTTACATATGAATTGAATGTTTAAACCTACACATGAATTTTAGTGGTTTATATCTAAAAATATTTTATTATAGTACCTTTGGATCTCACACATTAATAATTAGTTACTACATGATGATGAGTAATAATGTTGAAGGTTGTATTGTTGGTCCATCTACATTGTGGATCTAGAATACTTTCTCTGTAAAATTCTTAGTTCCTTGCACCCTTATATCTTTTAAATTTCATTGTATCACACATGGTTATTTGGGATAGAATAGAATTAGAAATAATAAGAAAATAAATTAGCTGTTAATCTTATTTTACATCTTAAGTTAGATACATTTAAATTCTACATAAAACTTTTTAAATTTAAGGTTATTCTTGCAGATGTATGTTTAAAATCAGAATAATTTAAACTCGCAAGGTTTTAAAAATAATTATATCGAAAAGCCTTGTTAAAAATTTAACCTAAGATCTAGTCAAAAAGAGCAATTGATAATAGAATAGTACGCATATACCTTCTAAGCTACCCAAGTGAACTAAGAAATGGTTATAGAGAGCATGGAGATGCTTTATTAATGAATTTGAATGTGTAGACATGGAAAATATACAGATTGATATTGCACACTTGATCTTGATCTACTAACATCGCTTCATCCTGAATTATCCCTTTGTCTAACCATTTAATCGAATAACCTTATTTGATTAAAGTCATCATAATTCCCCTTTTAATTAAATAAATCCCTCGATTTAATTAAATCATTGTCTCCATGTAATTAGCTAGGTCATTTCATCTTCCTATCTTTATTTAATTAAATAATCCATATTATTTGATTAAATATCTAAAGTTCATCTAATTAAATTAAATAAATCAAACATTTATCTAATTTAATCTAACATCACCCCCTTTGGTTAAATAAATCAAAAAATATTTATTTAACTAAGTCTAAATCATTCTCTTCTCATTTTGACTTATTTAAATCCTAAAATCTAAGTCAAAATGGTCAAATCAACTAATCCCTCATTAAATTAGTCAAATCTTGATTAATTTAATCCTAATCCATCAAATCCTCTAGATTTTGCAACTTGCACATGAAAATCAATTTAATTATTTTATAAATCATCTATTTTCATTCAAAAAAGGCATTGAAGATGGAATATTCCTCAAATTTGAAATCTCCCCCCAAAAGGTCTTGTCCATCCAACAAAGCATTTAAAATCTCTTACATGTCCTTTTCTTGAGCCATGTGGCATTAAATTCACCTTTCACCTCATCCTTCAAGCCATATTTTGAATTTGAATCTCCCCACTCTTTGCACATTCTTCAAAATGTGCTCATTCCTCAACCATTCACATGATGACATGTGGCTTCTTCCCATTTTTTGAAGATTAGTCCCACATTCATCCCTTTTGCCTCTTCTCTAATCAATCTCATCTATAAATGAAGAGCTCATCCTTCATTTCTATCATCCACCATTTGAGTAAGCTTACTATACTCAAATACATCTTCAAAGCATTTGCAAGATTCGTCAATTTATCAAATCCATAGCTAGGTTATGCAGGTTTTTCATCATGGAGCACACTTGAATCTTCAACAAAGTGGATCAGTATCACCATTCATCATCAAAGCTTGCAAAGGAGTTGGGAAAGGGCCAATTTCCACATCAAATTGACACCAACTCCCCCATAGAATCAATAGTTTGCATTATTTGAATAGGATTAATCTCTTTTATTGCTTTTCATTGCATTTATTGCTTTCATTTCCTATTTCAAATCATGTTAATGGATTTTATGGGGAATCTCTATTCTAACTTGCATTTGATCTTATTAATGTGTTCATTTGTTGTGTTCTTGCAGGTATAGGATATTGGTTCACATTTTGGCACTAGAAGGAGGGAAAAGTAGAAGATCAAATCATGTTTTTTGAGAAAATTTTGTGCCTTTTTGTGTTTTTATGTGTTTACAGGAAACAACACCGCTCACAGTCCAATGGGGCCATATAGAACTACTCACAGTCCAGAGGGGCTATACAAAACCGCTCTAAACTGCAAACTGCACCGCTCCAAACTTCAAACTGCACCGTTGGCACTCTAGTGTCGCCATATAGCGCCTGCTACAAACTCCAAACAGAGCCGCCATCACAGACAAAACCGTTGTACTTTCTTATTTTTTCATTCAAACTTAAAATGGCCGTATCTTGGTCATTTTTTGGTCTTTTTCGAAGCTTTTTTTTTGAAATGGGGTAGAATTTCATAAGATATCCAATGGTGTAGGTGTTTCTCATATTTTATAGAGTTAAAATTTTCAAATTTTCACCTAAAGTCAAATCACATTATAACTTGGTCTAAGTTTTAGGGTTTTTATGCTTAATGATTCATCTAACCCCTATATCATTTTGTTTCTTGATCTCATCTAAAATTTTGAGCACTTTTTCAGGTTAAGAAATAAAAAGGGGAGAAGGAAACAAAATTAAAGCTTCTTATGACATCATTTCTCTATTGTATCAAGTGTCTTTAGACACTCTTGGAAGAAATTATAATTCCAAGTTTAAGGATTTTATCTCTTCAAGCTTTTAGGACTCAATAGATTTCAATTTGGGCTCTAAAAAGAACAAGACAAAGGGATTAAAAAGAACCGTAGGAAAATTTACTAGATTTCCTTTAAGGTTAACAATTGAACAATCAAATCTCACACTTCTTTTGGTGCACTAAAAAGAATTCACTTTTGCTTTGTGTACTTAAAATGAACAAGTGTTCTCATTGTTTTGTAATTACTTACACAAAGTAATATCATCAAAAGATGTATGCGCTTCTCTTACGCCTCATGACGATCTTAAGAATCAAAAGGCTTTTGGTGACATTAAGTTGCGTAATTAATTTCCCATACACTTCAACTTGGGTTTAAAATTGAACAACAAACTTTGCGAGTGTGAGTGGAACCTACTGCATGTGTTCTCCCTTTGTTTCTAAATGAAGGTTGATTGAACTATGAATATGTTTGCTCGCTATTGTTTATCTTAGAGGGCATGCCTTGTGGGAAAAAGTACTCACCCAAGGGAATGACTCAACCGGTAACACTCTAAAGCCAAGAGTATTTCCAGCTGGGATATAAATGTGGGTATTGGAATAAACGCCAGTATCACGTGATTGGCTCCGATGAGAAGGGCAACAATTGTCTCTCGCCTCGATGGGTCAACTCCTACGAATGAAAAGTCTGAATTAAAACCCATGTTTAGAAAAGACCAAAATCCTTGATCTACTTGTTGGTGCAAGAACGGTCATTCTGAAGTCGTCCCACATTTTTACAACTCTTAGTAGAAATGAAAAGCATGCCATGGGAGTTTCATGGGTATTGATGCTTGGCTGCCCCGTATAAGTGAGTGTCGTGGAGGGGAGCCAGTGGGGTCAAGCATCTAATCATTCACTAAGAGTAGGCGTAGCTAGACTTGTCCAAGTGGGAACTCAACAAGTAAAGTCTTTCATATCCATAGGGTTGTGCATGTTCTTGGTATCAAAACACTCGCTTGTTCAAAAAAATTAGGAAACACACATTCAATAGGAAAATAAAAATTTCAAACCCCTTAGTTAGAGAAAATACCTTTGACAAAACCCAAGAACTATTGCTTACCCTGGGGATTATGTCCTTAGAGGTTTCTAAGTAATTGGGTTTACATCTTAATTTTCTTCTACCAAGGTAAACATTAGGTAACCATTGCCTTGATTTCCTTGAATTCCACAACACTTTATGGGATGAAAAGAGAATTAGGACATTGGATGTTTTGTTTAAAAATCTAATCAAGAAAGTGTTTTTTGTAAAAGAAATTCACTTCAAGATGAAATCAATTGAACCCCACACATGTGCTTGTGTATCTTTTGTCTTATGGTCTTTTTGAGAAAACATTGATCTTTTGGTTTGAAGGGAAAAGAATGTTCTTCAAAACCTTGGCCTTGTAAACAAGTCCTTCTCAGGTTCATTTAGGATCAAATTAAACACTTCATCTATCTCAAACATCAATCAAATCCCATCTCACAAGAAAATTTTAGAATCTTGGAAAAATCATTCATACTAGACTTTTGGTAAAATCCTTCAAATCAACATCAAAAATCACCTTGTTTGGCTAAGTGTGTGTGGATGAATCCTTCCTCATACACGTAGTTAAATTATCATCTTGTGGACAATTTTATTCCAAGACAACATCTAACCTCTTGGAGTTTATGAGTTCATTATCAAATCCAAATCCAAAAAATCCAAATCCAAATCCAAATCCAAATCAAATCAAAAATCTAAAAATCCTAAAGTCTAACATTGATCCAAAGTTCCTAAGAAAAACAACACCCATATCATTCACCCCTTTCATCCTTCATCTCATCATTGGTCCTAAACACCTTAGAGGTCACTTTTGCAACAAGGTCAAAATGCAAGAAGAACATGGAATATAAACTTGATCAATACACCATAAGTGGTCTAAACCAACCAAATTATCAAAGCCTTACAATGCCAATTTATTTTCAAAACTCACATTTATACAATCCATACATGGGATCATTATCTCCTACAAACCTCAATGGTACAACAAATGTGAGTATACCCAATCTAAATCTCAAAACACCTTTTCCAATGGTAGATTTAAATCCAAGTCCAAACTTACAAATCTATCAACCAAATACTCAATGCATGAGTCTTCAACAAAACAACATTATCCCACCAAATCCATACATTCAAAATGAGAATATACCAAGTACAACTATACCAAACATGAACATTTTGGATCCACACTTGGTAAAATTTTGGATAGATATGTTTGCAAATCACATGAATGTTGTTCAAAATCCATCACACCCATATGTACCCCTCACCTTTCATAATCCTAATCACCCATCATCATCATTTCACGCAACCCCTCAAACCTCTCTCCCTACGACCTCACAAGGAGAAGGTGACTTATTTGGACCAGGGGGAATTTTTGATCAAACATCATCATTTCCCCAAGGAAGCATGCCACTCACTTTCCCACCACTCCCACCCTTTCCATTAACATCTATATCACCTCTTGGTTTGGGGCTACCTTCACTACCACCGCTCATCCAAAACATCCCCCCAACCATCAATCAAGGCATCATACCAAATCCTCTCCCCTTGCCATCGATATCACAACAAGAAATTCCAACCATCCCCATAGCACAACCAACCAACACATCATCTATCATCCCTCAAAACATGGTCTCTCAAGGACTAACCATATTAATCACACCATCCACCACTCAAATCCCAATCATCAATATGATGGTACGTCTTATCACCACAACAAGCACTATTCCAAAACCACCTCCGCCACCACCACCACCCAAACCAAACACATCAAACCAATATAGCATTGTGTTGCAAGCCGCTTAGCAGGATGCTTATCAAAAGGCACTCCAACAAAACTAAAACTGACAAGCTGCACAACTAGCTGCTCAGCAAGCTGTACAAGCTACTCAAGTTTCCCAAGCCACACTACAAGCCCAACAAGCACAAGCCCAGGATCAAGCACAAGCGCAAGCTCAAGTCCAATACCAAGCCCAACAAGCAAATGTTGTTCAAAATCCCAACAAAATGTTAATGACTCCATGTATCGATCCAAGTCAACGATCACATGATCAAGACCTATCCATCAAAAAACACATGGAAGATGTTTCTACCTCATCTGAAGATCAAATCAACATACATCAAGAGTCACTTTTTCATCATGATAAGAACCCCTCAACAATATCCGACAATAATCTATTTCAAGGAGTGTTAACATTATTTGATCCTATAATCAACAATCCATCGACCAATGATCATGTTGAAAATGTCTCTACATCACCTAATGAGTTAGAGGACATATCTCAAAAATTTATTCTAAAGCATGATCAACATCTCTCACCAAAGTCTAGCAATGGTCCTTTCCAAGACATATCGACATCCTTCAACCTCATGATTGCAGATATTGAAGGAATCTTCAACTCACCACTTGATCCCAATTCACTCAAAGATCAAGAGGATATTGAGCCACTTCCTATGCCTAATGAAGATATCCAAGAACCCTTTGTAAGTAGTCCATCCTTTGAAATTGGCCCATGTCAAGAACTTGATCCAAAGCATGTTGAAAGCAATTCTAAAATCATTCAAGATCAAGAATTTGTATCCCCAAGTTACTACAATAATCTAATGGATACTCTCTTATATATACAAGATGATCATATCCACATAGCACATACTCCTCCATCTACCCATGAGATTATTTATGTGGACAGACACATAGATGATCTTCATTCAAAATAGGATTCGTTTACTCCTGACATTATTACACAAAAAGAGCAGATTATTGATTCCTACAATCAGGATGAGTTGTCAACATCAGGATTAGATATATCCCAAATTCAGACTGAGGACATCATGTATGAAGATATCCAACATTATCCACTCAAAGAAATGGGTCAAACATAACAAGATATTCCATAGTCGGCAGAGCAAAAAATTGAAATAACATCATCTGCAGTGGTCATTTATTAGAGAATGCTTACTGAACAAGACATCTCAAAATAGGCAGAATCAAGAACAAAGGTGCTACTACCACCATACTGGGGGAAACTATGTCTCAAGAAAACATCAACATAGGGAGCACGAAGAATCCTTATGATGAAACCGATGCCAATACTACAACCAGCCATGCCATGAAGCTTCATCCACCCATCACCCCATCCACGAATTGGGACCAACTTCAAAAGAAAGATTTGAATCAAAGCACAAAGAACATTATCAAAGTGAAAGAAGTTGAGAAGCATAATGGACAAATAAAATACACATCTAGATACCAAAAAATACAAAGAAAGATTATCCCTATCAAACTCCATTAGTCAAAGAAACTATGGGGAAAAATAAAAAAGGGAAAAGTATCCATCAAACACATCTACAAAATCAAAATCAGGCTTCTCAAGCGACGTACAAAGTATATCAAGCAGTTTGTCCTAATTCCACACACACTTTCGTATCCACCCATCATTGCTCATCTTCCCAAGTTTGGAGAGTTAAAGGTTCCAAATTGTCAACCAATCCATCTTTTATCCCTAAACACACTCCATCCACACCTCCACACATGATATCCAATTCTCACATTGACCCTTCATCATAAGGATTTAGAAGGCACTCTATCGCGGTGCACACACAAAGACAAAGTTAGCTGTGGTATCAATAAAGTAGATCAGGAATCTCAAAAGTTGCATTCAAGTGCACGTATCTTGGAAAAGAAACTTCTTCAAGTAGGATATCAATGGTACATTATGAAATAAGCATCTACATCAACACCACCAGGTGGTTCAACATGAGCTCAAAATATTTCACAAAAAAATCAAAATATCAAAAAATATCAAAAATCCAAAAAAAAATTAGAAAATGTCCTAAAAAAATGGTTACCTTTGCGAAAACCTGGCAAACAGGCATCTTGGTGACAACAAAAAAATAAAAAAATAAAAAAATCCAAAAAAAATAGAAAAAGGATTAAAAACAATAAAGAGAAAAATTGTCCTCTAGTGAAAACCACTTCGGCGGCACTTTGGGCAGGTACCATGATGAAAACCTAGAAAACAGATGTCATGTGTAGAATCGAGCATCTACGTGCGTTAGTTCAGGTGGAAGAATCTTATCCCATCCATAATGAATCCAACATTCCATCCATCCCATCCATAATAAATCCATTCATCCATGAACCATTTATCCAATCCATCTTTATCCATCTGCATCCATAGTCCAAATTATCTTGACCTTGATATGGTAGACATCTTGAGATGGGTCATTTTCATTGATCCTATCCAACCCAGCATTATTTGAGCCATGAAGCATTATCCAAATGAGCATCCTTTGTTCGAACACCTTATCTTATCGCAAGATAATCCATATCCCTCCATCCATACACCTATCCAAGCATCCATCCATGATATTCCATACATTGCTAGACATTGGGGGAAGATATTTACATCTTGCTTCGGGAATAAATCTTGATCTATATCCTCCCACTTATGTGGTGATCCGAACATTGGAAAATGTAAAATCAAATTGGTCAAAGCATTTGTGAGCCAAAATCCAAATCACTAGCCCATGGCGCATTTTGACGAGAAGACATTCCTTATCAAACTTCATCTTTCATCAAACATCAATCCAAACAATAACTATCAGTCATATCTAATGTGTGCTTCAACATCACATCGAATCATTCAAAACAATTTTGTTCCAAATCAAGCTTCAAAATCCTGATCAATTAAATCCAATCAATCACTCATCATCTTGGGATATCCATCCTAATCCTTGTGTTGCTTAACATGATCCTTGCATTGTTGTGTATCCTCAACAATGTTATCATCATCAATCCATCAATCTGATCAATCAACCCTAGCTTGATTTTCAACAAAATACCAAACAGAACACTGATATCATCATGCATATCCATATCCAAATCGTCAAAATCATGTGAAAATCTAAAAACATCATAAAATCAAAAATCCAAAAACACTCAAAAAGTTAGAAAAGCATAAAAAACACTAGATCCAAACTACGTTGTCTCTGAGCTTAAACGTACGCAAGATTAGCCTTCGAGACACAAAATCAAAAAACATTCATAAAATCTCAAAAAACCCCAAAACATTCAAAAAATCAAAAATCAAAACATTTGTAAAATCTTGAAAATGCCAAAAACAACCTCAAAACATTTTCAAAATACCAAAAACATTGAAATATTCCAAAAAATACAAAACCATCCATTCCATCTCACTTTCACCTGCAATAATCAATCATCCATAATAAATCAATCATCACACTCACCCTTTGGCAAAACAAATAGAAACAAGTACAACAATTGGAAAAAGCAAGCTTCAAATGCAAAATCAAAATCGAAACAACAAACTTTTAAATACAAAATAAAACTCTTAATCATTTGCAAACATGTCAATCAACCTTATATCAAAAGCCTATCAAACAACTTATCAACCCATCATCATCCTATATAATGCATGTCCTAGGATATATCGTTCCAACAATGGGCATCATTTTGGATATCACCTTGGATTCTTATCCTATCAAAACACATCCCTTTGGTTGGAGGTATGAAGAACATTGACTTGTTTTTTTACTTGATCTTTTCTTTTGATTTATCTTGTTGCGCTCATTCCAATGACCTCTCGATGATGTCTAATCAAAACGATTTAGAGAGAAAGGAATGGGGAAATGATCATTATCTTTTGTCTGTTGTGCTTGTTGGACGTTCTTGTAATATAACTTGGCGAATACTTGCTTTGTTAGGTGCATCCTAGCAAAGTTTATGTATGTCAAGTATGAACAAGAATACTCCTATATGTTTGTCAAGTCAAAGTCCATTGCACTAGGTGCAACGCCATCCTGGTTCTTTATACCTTGATGCATCGTGCATACGTGTGTTATCAAACATAAGGTAATTGGCCCTTTGAAAATCCCAACTCATCGGTAAGAAAATCATCATCATCATCATCATCATCATCATTATCATCATCTCTAATAAAGTTGGCTTGTTGATGTCTCTTGTCATCATCTTATTTTCTTCCTACTTCCCTTCGTGCTAACATGGTACCATGACAATTAATCACAAATCATTATCATCATGCATTCATCCTACATCCATAAAACCGTTAGCATATTGCATACTGCATATCATATCATAGAAGAAACATTGATCATACCACATGCTTTCATCCCCATCATTGCATAATATAGATTGGTTATTCTAGGCATCTCATAAACCATACATTTATCATCCACTGCATAATCATAAAAGCATCATCATATCATATCATGTGCATCCATATCATCTATGCATCATCATAAAAGCATCATCATATCATATCATGTGCATCCATATCATCTATGCATCATCATATCATCCATTATATATAAACATCATAATCATCTCATTTATATCATCAATAATGTAACTGTCATAGTACAAATCGGGATCAAGTGGGTGTAATATATCAAAATAGGCATGAGGCTACCCATGGATGATGACTTTCTACATCATCAAATCTATCTACATCAAATATTTGAGTTGAACTGATCTTGAACCTCTTTGTCGAGAGATCGAACCCTCAAATCAAACCTCTTCGCCCGATCTCTAGAGGGGGCAGTATACTAGCGTAATTATTTTCGCTGGGGAAATAGTGGGGCATTCGAAAAATTAGAGAATTTTTGACCTTTGATCATGGCAAGATTATTCTTTGAACCTGTAGACATGTCAAAATTACATCATGCATAATCATATTCCATTCATCAAATAAATCAGGACTTTATTTAAATCAAATCCTAAATCAATTATCAAAGTCCAAAAAAAAGTCAAATTAGTTAATCAGCATTAAATCAGCATAATCATCATTAAATTAATCTAATCCTAATCTAAGGCTAATCACATCCCACTTGCATTATCTAGATCTAGCCACTTGCACAATAAATCAATTTTATTGATTTATTAAAACAATCATTTTCTCCTCAACATGACAAGTCAAACAGGGCATTTATTGCTCTTCTTTCTTGTCCCCCTCTCAAAATTTATTGCAAATTTGAATTCAAAATTTCCCCCTCTTGGGCACTCTTCCCAAATCTTGCACATACATTAACTAATCACATGATGACAAGTGTCCTCAACTCATTGGCTTGTTTTTGATCCCACATTGGTCCCTCTTCAACATTCAACATTTTGAAAATCTTTAAATAGGTGCATCATCCTCTAGCAAATCCTTCACAATCTTCACAATCTCCACAATTTGATGCAAGGTCATTCTCTTTGAGAACTTATCTTGTCCATTTATCATCTCCATCATCCATTTGCATTTTCATCTTAAGCTTTGGTCAAGGATTGGGAAAGGGTCACTAGCACATGTGACACCAATCCAATATGGGATAGGTTTAATGTCATGTTTTTGTATGCTTTTATTTGGCTTCCCTTGTTTTATTTATAGCTTGATTAACATGACTTATTATTCCATATGGATGTTGAAATGTTGTTGTATTTTAAACTAACCAAATGCAGATTTTGATGTCCACAAAATGGCGCTAGAAGGAGGGCTGTTTTTATCTATTTGTGATTTGTAGATTACATTCGTTAGTAGACTATCTGTTTTTAGATTTGTTTAAAGCAAGTAAACTGGCTTACATTCGTTAGTAGACTGCTCGAAATCTTTTGGCAATCTCTGTATGTTATGAAGCAATCTAAAAAAAAAAAAGTTATCTTTGTAGGTTATGTTATCTGTTTAAAAGCTTACATTTGTTAGTAGACTGGCTGCTCAAAATCTTTTAGCAATCTCTGTATGTTATTGAGCAATTTTTATGCCTTCTATATTCAGGATGGTGACTGATTTATTTCTAGAAAAGTTTTAATTTGGATATCATTTCCTCTAATCATGGCTATTAGGATTTTCTGAAGTGGCTCATCTTTCAAATGGTTACCTAGCGTTGTAACTGAACCACAAAATGGCGCTTATTCTCCAAATCTTTTGAAGCTTGATAAATTTGAAGTATCAGATTGCCTTCAACTGTAAGGTTACAATGCTGTTTTGTGCATGAACGATAGATCTCTTGAAGCTTCTTGAGAACCTGAACTCCAACAGAAAATAGTTCCATCAAAGGGAACTCTTTTGCATGCATAGAAAAGTTCTGGAAACTAATCTCTGCATAGTTTCCTTGTTTCCGTCAACAGTTCACTACCTTGTCTACGCATCTACATAAAGCTTTCTGTCATAATAGTTCATGTGTCTTGTCTATGCTTTCAGAGATTATAGCTGATTCAAAGTTTTTTTTAAGCTTTTTCAGTCAATAGTATTCCGCGCATTCGAAGAGACCACATTTCCACGAAGCGTTCTGTCAAACAGTTCACGCGCCTTGTCTATGCTACCACGGTAAACTGTCAAACAGTTTACGCGCCTTGTCTATGCTTCTCATTCAAATGTCAAACAATCACGCGCCCTGTCTATGCTTCAAAATATATAGGCTGGTACATCCAAGGCAGTTTGACATATTTTCATCTGCATTTTGATATTCAATTATGGCGAGTGTCAGGCAAATTCAATATTTTGTTTACTCCGTTTTAAATTCTCATCGATCTCTGACTGATATTTGTTGACTGACAGGTGCGGCACATGGTAGGTGGTTTGAACTGCCATCGATCTCTGACTCTTGTTTGCTGATTGACAGATACGACGCCATGTTGGGACAGATACATGGCAATAAGTGCGGGTGAGGTGCTCCCACAGCCAACCACTGGGTGACAGGCAGAGATATGACGCAACAACCAAAAATCCATCAAAGACTACTCATAGGATCGATTACTGTGCTTGATCTTTGTTTATATTTCAAAAGCTTGAAAATATCTGTTGGAGAAACCATGAGAAGGCGCACACTATCTGCTAACCACTGACCTTTGGCGTAGTTGCTTATTAGATGTGTTGAAACATATTGTTTGTTGATTTGTCATTACCAACTTGCAAAATATTTCAACGACTTACACAAGTTATAAATATTTCTTGAGGCCTGCGCTATTAATTTGATCTGCGGAATCTTTATTGAGGCCAAGAAAATATTTACATTTATTTGGTGCTGTTTGTCAAAGTTTATTTGGTCGTTGCTTTCATTGCTGGTGGAAATTTGATCATTACTTCCATTCTGATATCCGCTTATATGCTTTCATGCTTTTAAGAGCAATCTGATTTCATTCTCATGTTTTCGAAATGCTGAAGTCTGACAAGACTCCAACCACCGCCTTCAATCCTCTGTCATACATTTTATGGAACTGCTTTGAATGATGCTTGATATGATGCTTTGAATGTCGTGCTGTTCTATCGGTCCCGTGTGATGCTTTGTCATCCTTTAAGTTCAAGATTATGAATCATTTCATAAAAGCACACTCAGAGTTTATATGTTCAGGATCTACTTTTGAATTGATTAAACAAATTTTCTTGCAAAGGGAGGCATCTGGGGTGAATGTTTTGAAAAGGCTAAGTGAAGGGGATTTGAAATATTGCTTTTAAAACTATTGTAAATCTTTATCTAATCGCAAATTGGGACTCTAATTAAAAGCCTTATTTTATTAGTGTTTTCATTTCATTGTTTGATGTTGATTAAAATGATTTTAATCATTACATAATTATTATTTTTTTCTTTTTTTTGAATAGGTACCAAAGGCGAACAAAGGCAAGTGAACAAGGTACCAAAAAGCGAACAAAGGTACAAGCGAAAGGTGAAAGGTACAAAAGGGAAACAAAGACTAACGAAGGAGGTACAAACGAACAAAGGCGAAAAGATGCAAAGCAAAAGAGGAGGAGGATTCTTGTTTGAAAACACAATGTGTTTTTTAACACTTTGATTTTTTGATCAATACTACTTCACGAAAGGAGGGAAATGTTTTTTTTGAAAACACAATGTGTTCTTTAACACTTTAAGTGTTTATTCAACACTACACGAAATTGTTTTCCTTTTCGTTTTAGAACATTAGTTTTCAATTGGGGCTAAAACGAACAATTTCATTTTCATTGCAAAGGGCTTAAAACGAACCTTAGAACAAACTTACTAGATTTTGTTTTGGTTTAAAATTGAACAAGGCAAACTTCACACTTGATTTTGGTGCTTAAAATGAAGTCATCATTGCTTTGAGGCTAAAACGAACAAGTGCTTGATTGTGTTATTTTGTCTTTTGAGTGTGTATCCTCTCCCCTTGCGCTTCGTGCGATCTAGGGTGCAAGAGAAACACTCAAAATACATTTTATTGCTTTGAAACACTTCATTTTGGGCTTAAAAATTGAACAATCTTGTGCGAGTGTGAGTAGGGGCATTTTCGCGTACATTCTCGTTCTTTGTGCCATCAAAGAATCGATCGAGTTACGGATTGTGTCTTTGCTCGCTTTTGTTTATCTTAGAGGGCCTGCCTTGGGGAGAAAGTACTCACCCAAGCGACGACTCAGCAGTAGCTGCCTCTAAAGCCAAGAGTATTTCAGTAGGGATATAGTAAGTTTTGGTTAAGCGCCATGAAATCCAGCGGTTAGCTCGACAAGATGGATCACGAAAGGGACTCTTGCCACGTTAAGGTCAACTCCTCTGAGCGGAAAGTCCTTACTAGGAGAACCTATGTTAGAATTTGCACCCAAATCCTTATCTATTTGTTGGTGCAAGAACGGTCGTTTTGAAGTCGTCCCACATTTTTACAACTCTTAGTAGAAATGAAAAGCATGCCATGGGAGTTTCATGGGTGTTGATGCTTAGCTGCCCCATATAAGTAGCAGTGCAGGTGGAGGGAGCCCGATTGAAGTCAAGCATCTAACCATCCGCTAAAAGTAGGCGTAGCTGGACTTGTCCAAGTGGGGACTCGACAAACATTGTCTATCACATCCATAGGGCTTGTAATTATTTTTTGTTTGAAAACACAGTGGGTATTCGAAAACATTTTGCAAACAAACACTTAAACATGATCATGCAAATTTCAAACCCCTTTTGATAGAGCAAATACCTTTTGACAAATTTAAGTGTTGTTGCCTTCCCTTGGGATTATGTCCTTAGAGGTTTCTCATCACTTGAATTTATATCGTCATTTGCTCTAACTAGGGTTAACCTAGGAAATCCCTTTGCCTAAATTTCTTGGAACTCCCACACAACACTTTGTGGGAAGAAAAGGAATTTTGACATAGGACATCTTAGTTTGAAACTTTAATCAAGAGTGTGTTTGTGGTAAAAGGAATACACTAAGCAAAGATAACGAATTGGACCCCATACATGTGCTTGATATATCTTGGTCATATTGGTCTTTTGATTGCTCTTAGAGAAAAGTGTGTTCTTCAATACCTTGGCCTAGTAAACAAAGTCTCTCTAAGTCTCTTAGGATCATCAAAAATTTCATCTATCTTCCAAACATTTATCAACATCATCCCACCAAACAACTTTAAAAGCTTTGAAAACATCATTACCTAGACTTGGGTACATTTCCAAACCAAATCAAAATCATTTGTTTAGTTAGGTGTGTTTGGATGAATCCTTCCACGCACACTTAGTTAAATTATCACCTCTTTGAACAAGTTCATCCTAAGATAACATCCAACATTTTAGGGTTTACAAGTTCATGATCCACATCAAACAATCAAAATCAAAATCCCTAAGTCTAGCATTGATTCAAAGTTCCTAAACGTTCATCACTCATATCATCCACCTTTCATCCTCCATATCATCATTGGTCCTAAGAATCTTAGAGGTCACTTTCGCAATAAGGTCATAACACAAGAAGAACATGGAATATAAACTTGATCCATACATCTTGGGTAATCCAAATCAGTTGAATCTTCAAAGCCTTGCAATGCCTATCAATTATCAAAATCCATGCATAGGATCATTTCCTTCGACAAATGTCAATGGTACAATGAGTGTGGGTATGCCCAATCTGAATTTTGGAACACATCTCCCCATGATAGATTTCAATCAAAGTCCAAACTTACAAGTCTATCCTCCAAACAATCAATACATGAGTCTTCAAACGAGCAACATCATTCCACCAAATCCCTACAAACCAAATATGGATGTACCAAATGCATTTTTTCGAAACATGAATCCTAACTCGGAAACCTTTGGAAAAATGATTCCCAATACCAACATTGTTCATCCTATCATGCCAAATCAGAACATTATCCAAAGTCAATTTTCCCATAATCCCATTCAAAAATCGCAAGCATGCATGCCAAAACTACTTGAACACAAGCCAAATCAACTATCTCAAGTGAGTCAAAATCAAAATCAAGAACAAATTTGGCGAGATCAAATTGCGGAACTTTCCAAAATAGTTGAGGCATTGCGCCAAGGGAAATCTCCACCACCATTATCAACATCATTCATTGGTTTAGGGATTCCCCCTTTACCTAACACCAATCATTTCACCCAAATCAATCCACATAACATCAATCAAACCATCATGTCAAATCCTTCGAGTATACCATCGACATCACACCAATGGATGGTATCTAATCAAACAACATTGATCCCAAATCAAAATTTGGTCTCTCAAGGACCTATCACCTCGGTCATTCCAACCATCACTATCCCTTCAATCATTCCAAACGCCACTATCACACCCATTACATCTCAACCCCTCACTACCATGATCGCTCCGAGCGTATCTCAAACACTTGTCACTACATCCAACACAATTTCAATCCCACCACCACCACCATTGCGACTAAGCCAAGTAAGCAATTACAATGCTTCATTCAAAGCATACCAACAATTGCTCCAACAATATGAAACAATTCGGCAAGCGCCTATAGCCACGCACGCTTCTCAAGCTTCACAGCAAAATCAAGCTCAAACATCGCTGCAACAACAACAAGCAACACAAGCTCAAAGTGTGAAACAATCCTCTCAAGTTGCCCAAGCCTCTCAAGCTACCCAACCAACACGAGCACAAACACAAAAGATGACAACTATTGAAAACAAGGATCAAGATCAATCCATCACTAAGCACACGTTTACTTCATCCAATGATCAAATCGACAAATGTCAAGAGTCACTTTTGAATCACGATCAAATTCCACCAACAAAACTCGACAATGAGCCAATTCAAGAAATATCAACATCACTTGATGCTATGGTCGAAGACATTCACAATCTCTCCATCGCAATTGTCGAAAACAATGATCAAAACCTCTCCATCAAGGAGCACATTGAAGATATATCTACACAATCCGATGATCAACTCACCATACATCAAGAACCACTTTTTAGTGATCTCTTTCAAGGAGTGTTAGGATTATTTGATCCTATTGACATAATGCACAATCAGTTTACCTATGATCATGTTGAAAATGTCTCTACATCGCCTTACGAGTTAGAGGACATATCTCAAGAATTTATTCCAAAGCATGATCAAAATCTTTCACCAAAGTCTAGCAATGGTCCTTTTCAAAACATGTTGATCCCCTTTGACCGCATGGTTACAGATACTAAAAGAACCCTAAACTCGACACTTGAGGATGTTGAACCACTTACCATGTCCAATGAAGATATCCAAGCACCATTTTTTGAAACCGACCCATGTCAAGAGCTTGATCCAAAGCATGTCGAAAGCAACTCCGAAATTAATCAAGATCAAGAATTTGTATCTCCAAGATACTACAATAATCTAATGAACACTCTCTTATCCATGCAAGATGATCACATCCACATAGCACTTACTCCTCCATCTACCTATGAGATGCTTTCTATGGATGGACACGTAGATGATCTTCATCTAGAACAATATTTTGTTACACAAAAAGAGAAGATTCTTAACTCCTACAGTCAAATGGAGTTATCAACATCAGGATCGAATATGTCCCAAATTCAAATTGAGGACATCATGAATAAAGATATCCATCATTATCCGCTCAACGAAACAAGTCAGATAGAACATCCAGAGTTAGCAGAGCAACAAATTGAAACATCACCTATGACAGTCATTTATCAGAGAACACTTATTGAACAAGAGCTCTTGGAACAGGAGAAATCAAAGCATGAAGGTACTACTTCCACCATACTGGGGGCAACTTCATCTCAAGCAAACGTCAACATAGGGAGCACGAAGAATCCTTATGATGAAACTAGTGTCAATACTACAACCCGGCCAGCCATGAATCTTCATTCACCCATCTTACATCACAAAATAGGCATACGAAGAATCCTTATGATGAAACTAGTGTCAATACTACAACCAACCCGCGCCATGAATCTTCATTCACCCATCCCACCCCACATCACAAATTGGGATAGCACGTCAAAAGGAATATCTGAGTCAAAGTACGAAGAACATTATCAAATCAAAAGAAGCTGAGAAGCATAATGGACAAATCAAGTACATATGGATACCAAAGAATACAAAGAAAGATCATCCCTATCAAACTCCATTAGTCAAAGAAACTATGGGGCAAAATACAAGAGGGAAAAGTATCCATCAAAGATGTCCACAAAATCAAAAGCATGCTTTTCAAGTGACGTACAAAGTGTATCAAACAGTTGGTCCTAATTCCACGCACACTTCCGTATCCACCCATCATTGCTCATCTTCCCAAGTTTGGAGAGTCAAAGGTTCCAAACTGTCAACCAATCCATCTCTTATCCCTAAATGCACTCCATCCACGCCTCCAC
>VDFB02297476.1:0-33765 GCA_007258455.2 Sequoia sempervirens
TATAAATTAAACATTATATAAATAATTATTAAATGGATATAAATTATTAATTATAATAAACACTATAAATTAAATATAATAAAAATATACTATTGTATAATATAAATTAAATATGCAAAACATTATAAATTAAACAATATATAAATAATTATTAAATAGATATAAATTATTAAATATAATAAACCTTATAAATTAAATATAATAAAAATATAAATATTATATAAATTAAAAAATAAACATTATAAATTAAAAAAAAAAAGGAAACAAGACTAAGCGAACAATGGGAGAAAAATATAATATTAATAAAATTATAATATTTAATATACTATTGTCTAATATAAAGTGAAATGTAATAAACATTATAAATTAAATATGTAAGAATGTTATCCAATTATAATAAACATTAAAAATTAAACAATGCATAAATAATTATTAAATAGATGTAAATTATTAAATAAAAAACATTATAAATTAAGTATAATATGGATATAAGTAATATATAGATTAAATATAATGAAATATAAATATTATATAAATTAAAAATAATAAACAAGATAAATTAATTAAGTAAAAAGAAAACCCACAATAAACAAGAAAAAGGAAACGAGAAAAAGAGATTAATAGGAGAAAAATGAAACTAAGAGAAGGATAAGGGCAAGGAAAAACAAGGAAGGGAAGAAAAGGGGGAGGAACAGGGCTGAGAAAGGAGAGGACAACCAAGATAGGGAAGAGGATGAGGGAGAGAAGACCAGAAAACTCGAATGAGCCAAGGAAGGGGCAAAAAATGAGAAAGTGGGTGACGCGGCAGGGGTCGCTAAGCAAGACGACAAAAAGGATTATGAAAGATCAGGAGAGAGGGCATTGAGGTTATTGAGAAGGGGTTTCCAAGAGTGACTCAAAGCCCAACCTCCATCCCGATTAAGGTTGGAGGGGTGATTGTTAATTTCAATGGCCTCTTTGAGTTTTCTCTTGAAGAAATTATCTTCATTGAACAAGATTTTGGTGTCTTCTAAGGCGATGTGATGCTTTGTCTTGGAGGAGTGTTCAGCTAGAGCGGATTTGGAGATGCGTTCATGTCTTATGTTAGCACAATGTTCTTTGATTCTTGTGTTGATGGATCGTCCTGTTTCTCCAATGTAGGGGATACCACAGGAACATGACACTTTATAGACACCGGGTTTGAGGAAATGATCTTGGGGGTCTTTTGGGGAAGGAATGTGATTTCTAACAGTGAAGATGGGCTTGAAAGTGCAATTGATGCCTTTTTTGAGGAGGATTTTGGAAATTTTTTGCGAGACACCCTCGACATAGGGGAGGGTGGCTAAGGGAACGGAAGGGGGGCGGGGAGTTGATGGTTGGAGGGTGAGCCTCGCTTTGGCTTGGTAGATTACTCTGTTGATTTGTTTTCTTTTGTAACCATTTAATGAGAAGACATGGGTGAGGTGGGCCAATTCTTGGTCTAGGTGCTCATTGTCATAAATTACAAAAGCTCTATGTGCTAGGGATTTGAGGACCCCAGATTTTTGGCATGGGTGATGGTGAGAGGAAGAGTGAAGGTAAAGGTCAGTGTGGGTCAATTTTCGAAAGACCGAGCGAGATAAAGAACCATCTGGTTTCTTGATGAGAAGAATATCAAGGAAAGAAAGTTGGTTGTCTGATTCAATTTCCTTGGTGAAAGAGATGTGAGGAGAGATGTTGTTTAGATGGGAATGGAATTCTTCCAATTTGTTAAGACCATGGGACCAACAAATATTGGTGTCATCTACATAGCGTTTCCACCACTTGGGTTTGAGGGGAAATGAGTGGAGGGCAATGTCTTCAAAGTGTTCCATGTAGAGGTTGGCCACGATGGGAGAGAGAGGGGAGCCCATGGCAACCCCATCTACTTGTTCATAGATAACACCTTGGAAGGAAAAGAAGGTAGATCTGAGACATAACTCAACCAAGGAAGCAATTTCATGGCTTGTTTTTTTCTTGATAAGCTCAATTGAGTCATGTAAGGGGACTTTGGTGAAGAGGGAGATAACATCAAAGCTATCTCCCTAGATGTTTATCTCCCTCTTCTCACCAAAGCTTACTCGCTTACATTTTAGGAAAAATATAATGATTTAAGCCTTTAAAAATTTCCATTTTAAGGGATTCTTAATTGAAGAGGGTTTGATCAAATCACCTTAGATCAAACCCTTGATAGAAACCTCACTAGTTTTAAACCATACCTATAAATGCTGCCTTCCTTTACACCTATCAAATGTTGATAAAAAAAAATCACTCTTTGGATTTCTAGGATTTTGGGGATCAAATGAATTCATTTAAAAATTTTATTTCAAATGATTATTATGGTATTCCCTCGAACAAGCTATCCAATGAATATAATTTTTAATATGTTTTGGTTTTGTTTATGTATTTGTTTCTTTTAAGTTTTAAACATAGGTTTTCATCAAAAATGAATTTCTTTGTTCTTCACATGTGGAAAAATAGAAGATTATCAAAAAAAAAAAAAATTGAAAATATGAGTGCACCATATTGAAGTCCTTGATCCAACAAAAAAAAAAATTTGACATATACAAAAAAAATTTACTATCATATAGTCGCTTGTGTCCGAATTGTAATTGCTTGACTTTGAAAACTTGATTAAGGAAAAAATATTCAATAAAAAATTATCTAACTAAGTGGAAGCACTAGATATTAGGAGTTACAAATCTAAATTTGAAAAATAGAATTTTATCCTTCATGGAAAAAAAGTTATGCTATATGGTGTAAGGCCACTTTAAAAATGTTGTTTTCCTCAAAAATCTATTTTCGGTGGAGATGGAAAAATATGTAAAGTAATTTGATTCCAAAAATTTTGAAAAAAATATTTTTAGAATCTACAGACAAAATTTGATGAGACTCTAGTTTGCACCATCTTCAAATTCCTCACAGTTTAGCCGCTATAGGTTCCCGAATGTGAAGATTTAGTTAAAAATAATAATTTCAGTGTCTAGTTTGGCCAAAAATTGTAAACCACTATTATGGGATCACCCTACTAGCACAAGATATTTCATCAGGAAACATAGTAGAATAAGATTCAAGAATAGAGATAGTGTGATGTTGCGATGATATATGCACCTTAGCAGGATGTTTGGTATGGAAAGTTCGAATGATGTTAACACCTTGCTTAAGTAATTTTCATATAGGAGCAATGGTAATAGTATCTATTGTAAACACCCTTGATGTCAATGTGTGAGTAGTAATGTATGTATGTTGTGAACTAGCATAGATGTAATTCTAGTGATATAAAAAGAAAATTGTGCTCTTGCTCGATAGAATGTGAATGTTAGTTATGTGAACATTGCAATTACATTATCACAAGAAATCTTATTTATGATCCAATGGTTCCACATGATAGAGTCAAGGAAAACTTAAGAGTTACTAGATAAACTAATAAAAAATAAATACAAAATCATAATTCATCGATATAACTTTCCTCAAACTAAAAGATTATGAAACTTAAAATTTTAAAATACTTGTAAATGAAGGTGTTTTTGACAAAGCACGTGAATGGTTGAAGGCATAAAAAATAAGAATAAATATTTGAGAGGAAGGAATAAAGAAGAGAGTGATCCAAGTGCGAAATTTGAAGAATGATATTTGTAACCTCATGTTAAGAAAACATCACGTCACTTTTATAAAGAAGATAGATAAACTAGTTCCACAAATACTAAAAAGATCATTTAATGTAGGAAATAAAATAGGATTTAACCAAATCATTTGGATTTGATTCTTCTTTCTTATATCTAGGCCTATGAGAATGAGATAGTTATATAAGTATTTTGATAAGAATTTGATAAAAAGTGTAGATTTGATCACAAAACTTTAGATGTACATTCTTTTCAAAAATTTAACTTCAACTATATTAAACATCTTGATTAGAATATGATTAAAGAAATATTAAATGTATTATATGATTATCAACAATAGATTCATAGAGTGGAAAAAGAACTCAATTACAATTGAAGAAGATAACTCAAGTAGGGAATTAGCCTTATAAAAAAGAATATGTTAATAGTATATTGAATTTTGAGTTAAAGACAATATTATTAATTTTGTAAAATTTTGATGTTAATATTTTAAAATAGATTAAAGGCACATATAATCATTAAATATTATTATTTCTATTCTTCATAGCTACTCTACAATTATAATCAACAAAATACATATATTTGGGGAAAAACATCGTTGTAAAGTATTTATAGAATTTTGATAAATTTTACAAAGGTTGTATAGGAAATGTAATAAGACTAAAGTTTTTTTAATTTTAAAAAATAATAGAGTTACAAATCAGAATTTTGAGCCCCATTTGTTCTTGTTTTGCATCTTTTCTTATTTTAGATGCAATTACTACTTTCTAGGATGTTCTCTTAAAATCTATGATTTAATCAATGGTGTTTTTATTTAATCATCACAAAGATCTATTTGTGTGTGGAGTGAACCAAATTGTATATTCTATTTGGTTAATCTCACATTTGTAATTTATTTTTTAATTACATAATATTTCTTTTTATACATGTTTCAAAAATCCATAAAACCTCGAAATGCAATGTTGTATAATATACAATCTTAGGGTAGTTCTTAGCTTTGGTTTATAATAAGACAACCTCACCATCTTAAAAGAGATTTTTAACCCCAATAATTGTTGGTGAATTGGAAACTATCAATTAAATTACCAATTTATCCAATAAATACACTAAAGATTAATTAGATTGCTGAATGTTTTATCCCTTAAGCCTTCTTTATGAAGTGGACTGATGTCTCTCTTTCATTAATTTATGAGTTAGAAAGACTTGGGAAGATGTCTTTGATTCTATTCTCTAAACATAGAGTTTGAACTTTTGGTACATTATTTGATGCATAATTATCACAATCTTGAATAGTTGGTCCAAAAAAAACTTATCTTTCTTACCTAATTACATTTACTAGTGTGGTTCAAACATTTAACCTAATGCATAGATTCATCTATTATAATTATGAATACAAAAAAAATCTTTCTACAAAGAATTTTTTTTCCATAAAATGAAACAATTTCCACAACTAAATAATATTTTATAGCCTAAAATGGCTTTTTAACATTTTCCAAGAGTTGAAAGCAGCTTATCAGCTACCTAGCCAATTAATTGTCAAAACTTTGAAAGGGCACTTAAGACTATCTAACCAATTAATTTTTTATATTTTCAAGACTTTGAAGAGCACTTAAGACTACAGCATTTTCAAGACGTTAGCATTAGCAAGAGGAAATCTATAGGAAACTCAAAAAGTTTGAAAAGTGGACAAGTGTAGACTCCATATTCTAAAATCCAGACCTATCTGAACATGAAGTGCACATCAGCAGATTAAACTCTGTCTATATAGATTCCCCATCAGCTAAATTTCTGGGATTGTGTTGATCTATGGTATGATGGCTAGGTCCCTCCTTGTAATTGTGCTCCTGTTTGATTTTACCTTGGGGTTGCAATCAGCCTGTATGCCTCCTCCATCAGTAGAATGCAAAATAAACCCTGGATTCCACATCTTCAATCCTCTGGGCATTTGGGATGACAGTGAGACTTGTGTGCCTCCTCTATCAATAGAAAGCAATTTAAGCCATGGATGCCACATATTCAATCCTCTGGGTATTTGGGATGACCGGGGTACTTGTGAGGCTGCAATTGCTGCATGGCCCAAATCAGAATCCGAGCTTATACAGGCAGTTGCCCATGGAGTGAAAAACAAGCAAAAGATTAGAGTGGTGAGTTGGCTGGCTCACAGTCTATCAAAATTAGCCTGTGTAGGAAAGCAAGGGCTCATCATCTCCACCCAAAACTATAATTCAGTAATTGCAATCAACAAAACTGCAATGACAATTACTGTCCAATCCGGAGCAATGATGAAAGATGTGATTGAAGAAGCTGCAAAGGAAGGACTGGCTCTGCCGGCCATGATTTACTGGAATGGAGTTTCTGCAGCCGGAGTTGTTTCTACTGGAGCCCATGGCAGTGGCCTGTCGGGAAGAGGCAGTGGGGTTTATGAATATGTTGTTGGGATGAAATTGGTTGTCCCTGCACCTCCTTCCCAAGGCTATGCAAAGCTCATCACCTTGAGCGGTTATTCTCTCACTATTGTGCTGCATTTGAATTTAACCATTTTCCTTTTGTTTCTTTACTCCTTTTTTATAATTTGGTTGTTTTGTGTGTTGTCTGTTTTATAGTCTAGCTTCTAGCTCTTATCTATTGCGATTGCTTATACTTTTGAGATCTATTGACTTTATTCATTTGTGTGGGCATTAGTATAATAGGCTATTTCTGTCTGTTTTCTTGACAGAATCAGATTCAGATCTGAAAGCTGCCAAGATATCTCTTGGAACGCTTGGAGCGATCTCTGAAATAACCTTCAAATTGCAGCCTATGTTCAAGTGCTCATTTTCAGCCAGTGTGAAAGATGATAAAGATCTAGAAAAAGAAGCCGAGAGTTTCCTAAGAGCCAGTGAATATGCATATATAAATTGGTTTCCCTCACATGGGAAGGCGATTTTCCTAACCAACCATGTTGTTTCTGTTGATATACTTGGAGATGGCCTCAACAAGGTAGTTGGCAGTCCAACCACAGCAATGAGCGCTGAAACAAGTGCTTATCAGTGTGAGTATAATCTTGACACTTAACCACTGAAAACATTAGCCTGTCGGTTCGCCTTCAATCTATATAAAAAGATATTTTAGTGGATCTATCGGGTCTACTTCAGGACTTCTCCCGACATTTTGTCAGTCTATTCGCTTTTATTGATGCTCTGTTGTTAATCAACTGGTGGGTTCTTTCGAAACATTTTTATATTTGAGGGGCAGGCGTAATGTCCTCAGACACATGTTACCATAGGCATAAGTAGCTGGATACAGACAAAATCTTGATGGGTTTATCTGCTATATGAATCCTGTTTTTTTCTTTGTAAATTGAGTAAAATTATGATTCGAATTTTGGGCATGTATGTTTAGTTTTCCGTTATTGTAATTTTCTACAGAATATAGGAAGCTGCCTGCTAGGCATATGCTATTTCAAGTGAGAGGAAAACAGAGCAAGGGCAATGTATATAGTGTATATATTTTATGTTTAACTGGAAATCTTGCTTTGTTCTGCTATTCAGATGAGAAAATCCAAGCAAATGAAGATGTGGAAATCTGCAAGGTAGTGGACCTGCTAATCTCATCTGCAACAAAGGGCAGTGGCTTCTTGAATGATGGAAAACAGTTCACAGGGTACCCTGTAATTGGATTCAATCATCGGATGCAAGCATCTGGTGGATGCCAAGGAAGTCGCCCTGATTACCAAGATAACCAGAAGAGCTGCACTCCCACCAAGATTTTGGATAAAAATATAAGAGTCTGTTCCTGGGATCGACGGCTGCACAATTATTTGTTCTTCGACGTGGAGTTAAGAGTATCAATGATCCATCTCCACGAAGCAATTGAGGACATAAAGAAAATTAGGGATTTGAATCGCCCAAGTCTGTGTGACTGGGGTTCAGTCGGTGGAATATACATGCGTTCTGTCAAGAAGTCAGATGCATATCTTGGACCTGCAGAGGATCAGGTGACTTTGGAGCTGCAAACTTATCGGCCAAGGGAAGCAGGCATACCTAAGTGGAACGAAGATGTGTTTCAAGAAATTGAGCAAATGGTGATAGAGAAACACCGCGGGGTACTACACTGGGGGAAGGCTGGAGGTCACTTGTTTGGAGGTGTGGCCAAGTGGCCTGTAAACCTGGAGAAGTTTCTAGAGGTGAAGGATAGGTTTGATCCTACTGGAGTTTTTTCTAATGATTGGACTGATGGCTTGTTTGGGATCGGAGGGACAACAGTGGAGGAGTTGAGGGATGGATGCGCTCTGGATAAGATGTGCAAGTGTAGAGAGGATAGGCATTGTGCTCCAGACAAAGGATACTTCTGTCGAGAGGGAAGAATTTGGAACAAGGCTCGTGTTTGCAGGAAAACATCTTTATAGTGGTAGTGGGTCTTTCACGGACCGTAAGCACCTGGGTCCAAATCAATTTCAAGCTGCTCTTTTTTAGCAGTTCATCTTTAATGATGAAGTAAGATGATGCATGATAAGAAATGTTGATGAAAAAATGTGTATATGACAAGTAATTATATTTAAATTACACATATAGAGGAATGACAAGCTATTATATTTAAATTATATATAGAGGAATTTAGTGTGATCATAGATTAATGATAATGGTTTAAGTTTTTTATTATTATTTTTTAAATAAATAATAGTTTTTTTTATTAAGTGTATTATTTAGTAAATTGTTTATTTTTTGATATATTATATAAATAATCAAATTAATTAATTTGTTATTTGTTATAGTTCGTAATTTTTTTGTTGATGTTTGTCCATTTTAAATGGTGATGTTAAGTATGTCTACAACTTAACAATTATTTTAATTTAGAAGTGTTAACTTTGTAATCTTATCAAATTATGAGAATGCACTATGATACAAACTTACTCTCTTACCTTTAAAACGATAATTTATCTACATCAAGACATATCTCCAGACCTAAACAACAAAAATCAACAAATCCACATTTCACACACCAATAATAAAGAAAAAAACATCCTTGCATCTAGAATTGGATTTGTAAAAAATAATAAAAAAATCAAAGTTCCATTAATGATGCTCACAAGAAAAACTAATGTTTCTCATGCAAAGAACCATCTCTTTATCCATTTGATGTCTATTTAGACTCTTTGATAATACAAACATGTGAATCTCTAATATCTTCCTCAAGCATAGCACGAGTGACTTGGAGAATACAAATATTTAATGATATAATAAAACTAAACATTATCAAATTAAAAGGTGTTAATTTCTATCCATAACACACCTTTTACAATATTTCTCCTTAAAACTTATCACCTTAACACATTAACTATACTTGCTAAGGCCTACATACAAAATTATAAATATGAATTGTTGGTTCTCAGCTACCACTTAAACAAGAGGCATTTTCAATCTGTACCTGCAAAAGTAAATGTTACTCTTCATAATTATTTTAATCAAAAGAATCAATTCATAATTTTTTGGATCATATACTTTAAATGAGCAATCACGCCTTGGTGTGCAATGGGTATAATGAAGAGGTTCATAAGGTCAATTAGGTAAAATTTTGGTCTATTTTTTACATAAATTTGTGAAGTATATGAGGTCAATTGGTAGGCCATTTATCAAATGATATTATTTGTTCAAAAAAGGTCTCAATGGAGAAGTTGTAGTTAAAATCAACTACATAGATCAACTTACACGGATCCAAACATGACTAAAATAAACCTATAAATCAAGAAGATAATCAAGCTCTATTAGCAACAAGCTCATGTTATGTTTACAATAAGGAGAAAGGGAGAGAAAAGGATAGATAGGAATGAAAAGAGGGGGATATAAGGGCAAGAGTGAGAGAGACCTGGGGGTAATGAGATAGAGATAGAGAGGAAGACAAATATAAAAATGGAAATGGAGATGGAGATGAGAAGGAGAGAAATATGGAGAGAATGAGAGGGAGAGATAAATAGAGACATGAGTGATAGATAGAGATGAAAGAGAGAAATATAGAGAGAGGGAGATATAGGGAGAGAATGAGAGAGGGAGAGAGAGGAAGAGAATGAGAGAGGGAGAGATAAATAAAGATAGAGATAGGAAGTGATGTTAGAGAGAGATAAAGAGAGGGAAAATTAAAGGGCTAGAGAGAGATGGACAAATAACAAGGTATAGATTGAGCAAGATATGGAAAAGGAATATGAAGACATAGAGATAGAGAGTCAAAGAGATATAGATATAGGGGGTTAGGAAGAGAGAGAGAGAGAGAGAGGGAGACATGTCTAGAGATAGAGGAGGAGAAACCAAAATAGATGTAGAGATGAAGCTAGAGCGAAAGAGGGACAAATAGATAGGAAGAATATAGAGGTAGAGGGATAAATAAAGATAGAAAGAGATAGGTAGATAAAGAGGAAGAGATATTAAGATATAGATGAAGATGGAGAGGGAGAGATAGAGAGAGATATAAATGGTGAGATAGAGGGATAGCCTGAGATAGAGATATAAGAACATATAGAAAGGGAGAGAGAGGGAGAGAGGAGGAGAGATAGATGAATAAAGAGAAGTAGAGATAGACAAACATAGATGGAGAGAGAGGGAGAGAGAACTACGGGGTGATATAGAGAGGGAGAGAGATAGAGATATATGGGAAGAGAAAGGGAGAGAGGGTAAGAGATAAAGAGATAGGTAGGGGGATAGGGAGGGAGTGAGGGATGGAGAGATGGGGAGAGAGAAAGAGAGGGAGATAAATTGAGAGAGATTGGTAGAAGAGGGAGAGATAGAGAAGAGGGGAGGGACAAAGAATGGGGGGAGAGAGCAAGAGGTAGATAAATAAATAGAGAGGGAGAAGGATGTTGAACACCTAGAATACTTAGAGGGGTATGAATCGGTATTCTCTAAAACCATTTAAACATCTAAATATTCACTCCACTCATCATATTTAAATTAGAGTAAGGAAAGAAACCATCAAAGTAAACATCAAAGCACATAACACATGACCACCATATTTTTACATGGAAAACCTAAAGAGAAAAAAACCACAGTGAGAATTAGCTCACAATATATTATAACTAGTCATAACATATTATAGAATTGCTCATTTCCTTTTGGACTCAATGTCCAAAGAATAAGAGAACTAGAAAAAAGGGTGGCTCATTGTCAAGATTTGAACTGCTAAAACTACATCCAAAATATGTAGGAGATACAATTCCATTGAAACTAAAAAAATTGAATCAACACAATTCATACTACTTTGCTACCACACTTTGCTCTTCTTTACATTCACATTACATTCACACAACATGATTGTATTCATAATTCACTTTCATAACATGATTCTCTACTAAAAAATTAAAATGATCTTGCATTTATACTCATTACATTAAAAAAAAACCTACAACATCAATTAGGTCATCCTAAGTAGATGTATCATGAATAACAATAACTTATCCGATCAAGATCCAACTATACATGCTTTTTTAACAACACTAAAACTTGTAACACATCCAATAGTGCTATCATAATAGTGGTTTACAATTCCTGAGAGGAACGCATTTTAGCTGAAATCACATATTTTTAGAAAATATAATGATTTAAGCCTTAAAAAGTTCCATTTTAAGGATTCCAATTTAAGAGGGTTTGATCAAATCACCTTAGATCAAACCCCCTTGGATAGAACCTCGCTAGTTTTAAACCATACCTATAAATGCATCTCCTTTACACCTATCAAAATGCTAATAAAAAAATCACTTTTGATTTAGATTTTGGGGGATCAAATGAATTCATTTAAAATTTATTTGAAATGATTACGGTATTCCTCAGAACAAGCTATCCAATAAATATAATTTTAATATGTTTTGGTTTTGTTATGTATTTGTTTTTTAAGTTTTATTAAACATAGGTTTTTCATTGAAAATGAATTTATTTGTTCTTCACATGTGGAAAAATAGAAGATTATCAAAAAAAAAAATTGAAAAATATGAGTGCACCAGATATTGAAGTCCTTGATCCAACAAAAAAAATAAAATAAAATTTTGACATATACAAAAAAAGTTATGCGTTATACAGTTGCGTTGTGTTTGAATTGTAATTCGTTTGATTTTGAAACTTGATTAAGGAAAAAATATTCAATAAAAAAAAATCTAACTAAGTGGAAGCACTAGATATTAGAGTTTCAAATCTAAATTTGAAAGAATTAGAATTTTATCCTTCATGGAAAAAAATCTATGCGTTATACGGTGTGCGTCACTTTTTAAAAATGTTATTTTCTGAAAAAAATCTATTTTCGTGGGAGATGGAAAAAGAAGTGAAATTTGATTCCAAACATTTTGAAAAATATATTTTTAGAATCTACAAACAAAATTTGATGAGACTCTAGTTTGCACCATCTTCAAATTCCTCACAATTTAGCCGCTATAGGTGCCTGAATGTGAAGATTTAGTTAAAAATAATACTTTCAGTGTCCAGTTTGGCCAAAAATTGTAAACCACTATTATGGGATCACCATAGGTCGGCATGGAACTATAATAGCTCCCACATAATTGATCAACACCTCTTTTAATTTTGCACAACCACAAACTTTTAGGTCAGCACCATGTAGGTGAGATAACACCAAGCGACTATTCATAATCTGACATGGAAACCTCCAAAACATACGCCATTTAGACTAACATCCTTTTCACACCCATAAAAACTCCCACAAATCCACATAACCAAATATTCTTTTGTGGTAGAATGTAGACCATTCCAAACATACACTCTATTCTAATTATACCATCACTGGCAAACCCAATATTTTATCAATCATAACTTTTGCATCGAAGGACATCAAGACATGAAACTTTGGATTTAAGGTCCTCAAACATGTATCAAAATTTCCTTAGAACCGCAAACCAAAATACTTCAATGCAGACCAATGTGAGCCAAAAAACTAATGCTTTGTACACTAAAAACTATCTTTTAGACAATCAAATATTCAACATATTTGTTTTGCATCAAAGCAAAACAACATCTCTATGATGAATTATCATCTCCACACTCATTCATGCTTCACCAACTGGTTGTACCATAATGTAGACATCAAACCACAATATTGACATCAACATTTGACAAAATTGTATATGCTCACTATCACACCCCGTCTTGTTATTACTGAGTTACTTTTATCTTCATGGATAAATAGGGTGATAAATGCAATCATGATTTTGATATGTTTGATAAAAGAATGGAATACTGAAATGGGTATTAAGATATTATTGCTTTGAAGGATTAATTATGTTTATATTGATGAAGTACAATGAAGAATATGTATTGCAATAAGAATATTCTAATGGTTTATGATGTGTAAGAGAGGGGGACCAACACATTCAAGGCCCCAGGTCATGGAGAGCCAAGAGTGGAAGGCTGCCCTAACTTACCTCAGCTAAAAGGGGTCTTAGAAAATGTGGGACGATAATGGTGAGGACTATAAGGCCCTTCGACCAATCTACATACCCGAAACTTGGAATGGGGCTAGGCGAGTCAATTTTTGGGTTCAACTCCATGCCTCAGGAAGCTCTTTGCTCGAGGACAAAAGCACGGTTTAGGGATGACAGTGTGGCGCACTAGCGTCTCTCAGGTACATTAGCGTATGTACAACCAAATGGCTAAAGAGACAATGTTAAACACAATAAAATAGACTAATGGCCTAGCTAATCACTTCCAAAGGGCCAAAACAAAGCTATGAAGTAGGCAAGATATGAACGAATATGATAAAACAAGTATATGAGCGTTAAGGTTGCAAGAATGATCTCACAAAGGAACTCATTTGCAAGCTAGCACCAAATGCATGTCCACCTACACACAAGAAAGAGGGAAATTTGGTTGGGGTTGTATAGGGGCCTACCTCAGTCAAACCCTCATTTTGGTGTTTCCACCTTCATGGATAGCCAAGTTTGCAACAATGGAGAAATAGTATGATAAAGAAAGGAGATGAAGTAAAGAACACATAAACACTACAAAACAGTAATGTGCTATTCAACCAAATAGTAGAGGAGAGAAGTAGAAATCTTACCACCTCCACCAAGAGCTCACAAGCTACTGAAGGAGAAAATGAGAGGACTCAAGCCCCTATTGCAATGGTGTTGTTCAAGACTTGCTCTACTGAGTTGATGGGGTGATGTTGTTGTTGCCATGGAGTGCAAAGTGTTGCTTATAATGTTGAAAGTGCAAGAAGTGAATGTTATAATATTGCTTGAGCTTGTGAAGAAGCTTTCTAGAGGATGGAATGAAGGAATGAAGAGTGGATTTGAAGGAGAGAATGAAGAAAATGGCCATATTTGGATCAGTCAGCCGAAGAGCGTGTTACAAATTGACCTCCAATGGGAAGTGTAATGCCTCTACAGGCTCTATATGCAAGAATTTACTAGGGATGTAAGCATGTCATGTTGAAATTTGCGAACCATATGGGCATCCCCAATAGTTATTCCTCTGCTGACACACAAAACAGGTGCCAATTGGAACAATGGTAGTGGGCTTGTGTGGAATTTAGCCTTCAAATTTGGTTTTCTAATGTGAGGAAGGGTAAAAGGGGAATTTTCCTAAGGGTTGAAAATTTTCTCCTATACATTTTTCTCCCACTTTAGCGAGCATGAATACTGATGAGTGCTTCAGTAAAGTAGATTGGACAAGTAGTAGGGTTAAAAATGTATACCTGAACTATCAAGGAAGTAGACCGCAATCTGGTGAACTCAAGAGTGCAGGAAAATCAAAGGACTTCATAGACCTACAAGGAGGCAACCCCAAAGATCTCTCACATAAAGGAATCCTTGAGAAATAAGTGCCTCACAGGCCCACAAACCTGTAAGGAAGGTTTCCTCCAAGATCTCTCACATAAAGGAAACTCAGAAAAAGTGTCTTACATACCCGCAGACTTGTAAGGAGGTATCCCCCAGAATCTCTCACATGGAAGAAGCCAAGAAAGTGCCTTAAAGACTTGCAAACCTATAAGGAAGGTGTCCTCCAAGAACTCTCACATGAAGGAAACCTAGAAAAGTACCTTAGAGACTCATAGACTTGCAAGGAGGCATCCCCCAAGATCTCTCACGTGAAGGAAGCCAAGAAATTGCCTTACAGACCAACAGACCTATAAGGAAGGTATCCTCCAAGATCTCTCACTTGAAGGAAACCCAAAGAAAGCACCCTACAAACCCGCAAACCTACAGCAGAGTGATAACCAAGATCTCTCACATGGAGGAAGCTCAAATGAAGCACCCTACAAGCCCACAAACCTATAGGGAGGTATCCCCCGAGATCTCTCACAAGGAGGAAATCAAAGGAAGGTGGACTCCGCAAAGTTAGGAAGCGGCTTCACAAGTGTACCTATAAAGCAACATGCTTACTCGTAGATAGAACATGTCAAAAAGTGGCCATGTAGGCAAGTAAGTAAATAGTCATGTAGACGTCAACAAGTTGGAAAAGTTTCAAAGCGTTCCCTTGGGAGCCTAGTATGAAGAAGGGGTCCACTCAAGGGATGCATTGTTCAAAAGTATGAAGAGATGCTCCTTTCTCGAATTGATCCATCGTCAAGGAATCCTTTCGAAAGATGTCCACTTCATTGAGGAATTCAAAAGGAAGAATATTCCCCCATGTGAGGGGAAGATCAAAGATATTCCCACTTCAGAGGAAGGTTCTCAAGTCCTTACTTTGTGAACCCATGATGAAGGAAACACATTCCATTAGGGTTTCAAGTCAAGAATGCGATTCTTGAAAAAATATTTTGCGAGGATTTTCGAGAAAAGATTCGTTGGAAATTAATGCATTTTATAAAAATCAAAGTGTTGTACAAATGGTTTTTTCACACATGAGAGGGAAAACTCAAGCAAAGAAGATAGAAAGATAAAGGAAAAACAAAATAGAAAATAAAGACACAGACAAAGGGCTTAGGGGCAGCCTAATATTTCAGGGTCAGAACTACTCATAAATATATATAAGTATCTAGTAAAAGTATGTAAAATGAACTATCATTAACCCCATACTATATCAGGACATGTGAAGAATGCATGAGAAGACAAAGTAAAAATAAAAAATTGGGTCAACATGGAAGGGAAGCCTAAATCCCCCAATGCTTTGCATCATCCCCAATTTATTGAAAATCAAGCACAAACATGGAAGAGTGATGATACAAATAGAGGAAGGCTTACAACACAAAAACTACACCTGTATCTAAGAACCAATAGGGGTGACAAGGGTCATCCAAGCACACATAGTACGATCATGAGGGAAAGACATCACAACACACACACACACATCTAACCTAAAGATAAAGAAGGGGGCCTCCCCTAACCCTAATTGACCAAGAGGTCATCTGCTTCCCACTCTAGATCATTGTAGGGGAAAGGAGGATGATCCTATAGTGGTGGAATGTTAAGGGGAGGAGCTTCCGAGCCTCCTACAACAAGGGATAAGGAAAAGGGCCCCACAAGGTTCTCTCCATTGAGCTCTTTTGGAGCTAAGGTTAGCAACTTTGCAAACATTTCTGACATGGCCAAAACTTCATCCACAAAGTTAAATATGAACCTTACAGGAGTGTCATGTTTAACTTCAATGGATGGGGAGGGTTGCACCTAAGATTCACCACTAGGCTCTCCAAATGATTCGAGAGCGGTGATGAGCTTAGGGGAAGTCAGGACTGATTCCATCACTATAACAAAACAAGTCAGCATAGGACCACCTTGTGGAGAAGGTGGGCTCCTCTTACGTTCCATGTTGCTAGAAGAACTACCCTCCACCTTTTGCTTCATCAGGGGATGCAAGCTCCCCATAGATGAGGCAACAGGTGTAGGGGAAGAGGAGGAGAAAACCGTAGTAGACACCATTGAGGTGTTCGTCATATCTTTGGTTTTTTGGAAATTAGGGACATCTGAAATGGACATCAACAAAGGTGGATCCACAAAAGGAGCTAGACTGAATGGAAGCTGAGGGGAGGAGAGAGGAGGACATTGTAGGAGGCCCTGAACTAGGGACAGTTGTCCCCTCTTCCTTCCTCTATAAAATGGCCTACTCAGCCAAGAGAGCCTTTCACCGACGCTTGTGCTTGTGTGCAAGGCGGTTTATGTGGCTCTTTGAACTGGAGGTTGGAGGCTACGAAGGAATGGAGGACTCTTGCTCAACCATTGGAGTGTCCACTACAGTCATTTTTGATGGAGGAACAGACTCTTGAATAGGAGCAGGAGGTGTAGGTTGAGGAACATTAGGGGGAGTCGGCTTGAGTGCCTCGGTAGTGGGCCTCTTCCTACTTATTGCTTTGGGAGCAAGAGTGGAAGGAGATCGCTGGTCAAATTCCCTTTGGGAACCTTTCTTTTTTCTGTAAAAATAATACCAAGGTCCAAGATACTCATTAGGGAGATCCGATATCCTAATCTTGGGCCTACACCAAGGAGGGATCATCAAACTCAATAGATAAATATTGGGCTTGTTCATTCAATACTCTTCCCAAGAAGGGGGATCAAATGAATTAGCCCGAGGAGACGTGAATTTATCCTTTCCCTTTTGGGAAAAGGAGGTAGTTGGTTGTTGCACTACAGGAAGAGCCAA
This sequence comes from Sequoia sempervirens, assembly GCA_007258455.2. Lineage (NCBI taxonomy): Eukaryota > Viridiplantae > Streptophyta > Pinopsida > Cupressales > Cupressaceae > Sequoia > Sequoia sempervirens. The sequence goes on from VDFB02297476.1 coordinate 17,168, forward strand.
TTTTGGATGTCCCTTGTCCCTAGTCTTATACTTCACATAGTTCTTGTAAAGTAGGTCTATTCTTGGAGGGAGTGGACCAACTGGGGTAGGCCAAAAATGATCTAATGAATATACCCCATGAGACACCAGAGGTTGGTATCTAGTCTCATGCACTACATGTACAACACCATCATGGGAGAAATTTAGGAATTTATGAATATCAGAGGCGATTTCGTTCATGGAAGCTAGCCAAGGTATGCATAGCTTCATCCTGAACAAGTCTGACTCTAGAATGACATTGAATATTGTGTCGACAACCCTAGGTCCAACTAGGATGGACAAAGTTATCAAGCCATATGGTTTAAGAGAAATACCATCATGTGTGTGGATGGTCGAGTTTATTTCTTCATATTCTTTTCTATGTAACAAATTAGGCCAATACATTTCCTCTATAATAACATTCACTCAGCTTGCAGGGTTCTACAAAGACTCTTGTCACAATGTTGCCATTGATTCAAGCAACAATGTAAAGGGGAGAGGGCTTCTCATTCAAGGGTATATCATGTGAAGTGAATGTCACATCCAGGGAATTGGACATACGTTGTGTGATAGAGGTAACAGTGACCATGTTAACATAGGCCTCGGGTTGAGTGACATAATCAGTTGGGTCGATAATCATGTTAGTAGAATGTGACAGAAACGGGTTCACGTATATCTACTTGATTCACTATTCACTTTCACCACTAATTTATTTGTGTTTTGTTTGCTTCCATCAAGATGAATAGTACCATCCTCGATGTGGTTCTGTATCTCATGGCGTCCAGGCACATACATCATTTGGTATCATGTCCATTAACTTGATGGTATTGATAGTAGGTGCTTGCATTATACCAATTCTAGGGTAAGGTTCCTTAAGAGGCTTAGGGCTTGGAAAAGTTACGATCTTATCCTGAACAACAACTTTTGCAAGATGGAATTAAGATTCTGATAACTTTGTGAACTTTCAGTTGTGTCTAAGGTCATTGTCATCTGCAATGGCTACTTCATTCGCAACAACCTTTCCTTTCCTAAAAATTGATATGACGGAATTTCCCTCAGAATGGGAGTGTGAAGAGGATCCCCCAAACTAAACAACCATCTATTGATACTCTCATAGGCATGCATACAAATGCATGAACGAAGGATACTTCATAAAGAAAAAATTTCTTTCCAAGGCCTTTGTAAGTTCCCTATGAATACCTTTTGAGTGTTAGAATCGAGCAGCTGATACGAGATTTGTGAGAAGAGCACTTTATATCATGCTATAAAATCATTAATCTTTTCATTTTCTCCTTGTTTGCATCAGATGGGATCTGAAAAGGTCATCTTTGGTCTGATGTTAGCTTGAAACTATCAGAGGAATTGATTTATAAGTTGGTCAAATGAGAAAATGGAATTATCAGGAAAGGAATAGTACCATTCAATGGTGTGTCCTTAAGAGATTAAGGGAATAGTTTTTCCATCAATACATCGTGAAGGAAGAAATATGTGCACAAGGCATTAAAGGAGGACACATGCATTTACGGGTACCCATGCCACCATACTTTTCAAATTTAGGGATCTCCATTCCTTGAGGAAATGAAGTGTTCAAAATCTTAACTGACAACAGGCTATGCCGAAAGAAGGGTTGAAAGATGGGCTAGGAAGAGACTTGGGAGAGGCTCACCAATTGGCTTTGCATCTTACCCATATTCTAAAGAAGAGTGTTCAGAATAGGGTCATTAGAAGATATAGGGCTAGAGAACCTCCTCTAGAGTTTCCACCATAGCTACCACTGGAACCACCAATGTGACCACCGCCAGAACCACTACCAGAGGCACCACCACCAGTAGGGCCTTTGTTGGAGCAACCTCCACTTCCGAAGCCACCACCATGACTTCCATTGGAATCGCTTCCACTAGCACCACCTCTACTACCGAATCCGCCACCACTACCAAATCCTCCACCTTTCATCCTACCAAAACCTCCATTGCTAGAGGTGACAAGAGGGGTGAAGCTAAAGCCCAAAGGGACCTTGTTTACTTTGATAGTTTTGGGTCCCTTGGGGGAAAAGGGAATGTTGATCGAGGATATGGCATCAATCATGTACACCAAGGTAGGAGGCATCGACATCCCCAATTGTCTCTCATGATATTCAAAAGTATCTCCTTGTATAATGTAAGGACAATTTGAAGGAGCACATGCTTCTATCAAACTATTAAAACTAGCCAGGAGTTCTACACCTTTTCAATCTTTTCCAACCATATACTTTAATATTCTAATGACCCAAGCAACCCTAGCCATCTTCAAGTTTCTTTCCAGGTGATCTTCTAGGTCACCCAACCCTCTGCTAAGGGTAGAGACATATCCCGAAGGAATTTGAACAACCTCATGCTCGTTTACCAACAAAGGTGTGGGAGATGCAGGAGGAGTGGGGATGGGGTCGATCTCGTTAGAGAATCCTATCTTGCCTCTCGACAATTGTTCCTACGCAACCATAACAATGATCATGAACTATAAGGGAAAAGCTCAACACCATAGGATGAACAAATGTTGGTTCACGTTGGGTTCACCAAAAATGTAAGAGAGGGGGACCAACCATGTTCAAGGCCCTAGGTCATAGAGAGATAAGCATGAAAGGTTTCCCTAGCTTACCTCAGCTAAAAGGGGTGTTAGGAAATGCAGGACAAGAATGATGAAGACTATAAGGCCCTTTGACCACACTATAGGGTTGGTGTCTGTATGACTAGAGGGTCAAAGAGACAAGGTTAAACTCAAGAAAATAGACTAACGACCTAGCTAATCACTTCCAAAGGGCCAAACAAAAGCTATGAAGTAGGAAAGATATGAACGAAAATGATAAAACAAGTATATAAGCATTAAGGTGGCACGAATGATCTCACAAAGGAACTCGTTCACTAGCTAGCTCCAAATGCATGTCCACCTACACAAAAGAAAGAGGGAAATTTGGTTGAGGTTGTATAGGGGCCTGCCTCAATCAAACCCCCATTTTGGTGTTTCCACCTCCACAGACAGCTAAGTTTGTAACAATGGAGAAATAGTATGATAAAGAAAGGAGATGAAGTAACAAACACTAAAACACTACAAAACAATAATGTGCTACTCAACCAAATAGTAGAGGAGAGGAGTAGAAAGCTTAACACCTCTACCAAGAGCTCACAAGCTGATGGAGGAGAAAATGAGAGGACTCAAGCCCCTGTTGCAATGGTGTTGTTCCACACTTACTCTATTGAGTTGATGAAGTGATGTTGTTGTTGCTATGGAATGCAAAGTGCTTCTTACAATGTTGAAAGTGCAAGAAGTGAATGCTAGAAGATTGCTTAATCTTGTGAAGAAGCTTGCTAGAGGATGTAATGAAGGAATGAAGAATGAATTTGAAGGAGAGAATGAAGAAAATCACCATATTCGGGTCGTTTGACCGAAGAGGGCGTTACAAATCAACCTCCAATGGGAAGTTTAATGCATTTGTAGGCTCCAGGTGCAAGAATCTTCCAGGAATGTATGTGTGTTGGTGGGTTTCCCCAACAATTATTCCTCTACTAACACACAAAATAGGTGCCAAGTGGAATGAAGGTAGCGTGCTTATGTGGAATTTAGCCTTCGAATTTAGTTTTCTAAAGTGAGGAAGGGTAAAAGGGGAATTTGCATAAGGGGTACAAATTCACTCATATACATGATGAAAGTGGATTTCATGTGAATGTCTAGATAACTAAAATCACAAATATGCCAAGTTGGATGTAGGTACAGGTTCATGCCTCTGGAAGGGATGGGAAGTATCACTCAGGAGAAGTGTTTGGTCATGTGACCAATGACATAGTATAGGTTAACTACACCCAATCCATATGAATTTAAGGCATATTTAATCCACTATATATCAATCTCAATAAGATCATCCAATATAAACTATTTACTAAGAATCCATTAAAACTAACATAGTAAATCATTGAAGCTTCAAAAACACCTATTCTAATCCATTGAAACTTATCCTATTGGGGGAGTGGTGTCACATTGATGTGTGATGGCAACCCTTTCCAAATCCCTTAGATAACGAGCTTCTTTTGATTGATTCTATTGAAGAGAATCAATGAAACCGATGAAAGATGTGTGATAAAACATTATTTAAATGCTAAATTAACATGATGAATGCTAAGATAATTGATATGGGTGTATGCAAATATACTCTAAATGTATGCAAGATTTAAAAGATTAAAATTCTAATTACAAAATATACTAAATGGATGTGTTATCCTGAAATCTTGTAGTGCTCGTTCCACGGATAACCCCCTATGAAACTCATCTATTTCCTAGGTCTATGAAGTTCAAGAACGCAAAACGAGGTGATTTCTGGCCTACCTCAATTTGTGTTCCAAAGTCTCAAATAGTTAGTTTGAGCATATTATTATGTTTTCCTCGTGAAGACCTTCGAAACAAGTACCTTAGCGAGGTCTCACTGTTGATATTTCATGAAAATTGTCTTTGGTGCAGTCAGTGCAAAAAATAGTACCTTGCTTTGGAGAGGAAAATTTTCTAAGTGTCAAGTGCAGAGGAAAGGTTTTTTAGCACCCCTGCACCAAGGTGATTTTCAACTTAAGTGCAATGGCACTAATTTTTACCGACTTTGCACTTTGTTTTTTAACTTAGTCATTTTTAGTGTTGGGGTGTTTACTTTTAACTCAATTGCACTTGAGTTATTTATGCCACTTTTTATGCCTTCATTTATTGACAACTTGGGATGACTTAAATCATTTGATAATCACTTAAAAGTGATTTATGATTTTTTTCATTTCATTTTATCATTTCTTTGTCATCATTCTTTGCTAGGCGAATCTTTCCTCAAGCTGCAAAAAGCATTTTTGAAGAAATCTGAAGCTTTTTCAGCTAGGTTTCTGTTTTCTCTCTCTTGGTAAGTCATTCTTCTTATCTTTCTTTTCTTCCCTTCTTGCTTGGTATTTTTTTGATGATTTCTTGATAAATTTGTAAGTGTGTTTTTCTTGCCATTGATATCTTCATGCGTTTTCAATCATACCCACGTGTTTTTTATTTCTTCATGCATTTTTCTTTGTGCCCACACATTTTCATTTTGTGACTTCGTGTTCTCTTTGTATTTTGACTTGAGATTCTGGTTTTTGTTGTGTATACTTTTGTTTTTCAATTTCTTTTCTTTCCCACTTCTTTTCTTCGTTTCAAATGACAAATCTAATATGGTTTTGATTTGTTTTAATTTTGGATAAGAAAAGAGGTGAATGTAAATATGTTTGGATTCTAAATGATTCAATTTGTGTACAAAGATGAATGCAATGGAGGTGAAATGTAATGTCATTACATCAAAGTGTGTTTTAAGTGTTGATTTAGTTAAGACTCCTTTTTTTCTTGTCCAAGCGAGTTTTTTGTGTATCATTACACCATCCATTTCTACCAAAATGCAAAAGCGCTATTTTTGAATGTCAGTACACATCATTGTTTTATGCTTTAAGTGTGATTGTGGTGAAATTTTTCACCTTTACACTTACCTCGAATTCCGTTGGAGTTGAGGTGTAGAGGCACTATTTTTTAGCACCATTACACCTGACATTCTTGAAAAGTTTCTAACTCCACTAATTGTAGTGGTGGGGTTTTTTACTGCCTTTACGTAAACCTGCCTCAAATATTTTCTAACACTGTGTAAGGTGCAAAGGCAAACTTTTTCATCACCTCTACACCAAGTGACTTGTCTTCAAGTGCAAGGGCATTGATTTTCAACACCCTTACACCAAATCTTGTTTTCCTTCCAAAACCTTCAAAACTTTCCAGTTTTGCCTCATTTTTCATTCCTTCCACTTTTTTCATCATTTTGCATGCTTGAACATTCATTCCATGCTTGTTTGACCTTGTCACCCATTGCATGCTTCCCAATGTTGATTTTTAACTAACTCTTGTTGATTCCACAACTTCCTGCTCTTTCTTAGGTTTTATCTAGTGATCTTTAGAGTTGTTCTTTTGATCCAGTTACCTTCTGATGATTTCCAAAAGACCTACATCATCTTCAAGACCTCAAAGAAAAATGAAGTACAAGTACATGGGTGTGTTTCCGCCTATAGTGGTCAAATCAAAAGTCGATGAAATAAAGACACTGAAGTGGGTCACCAAGACCTTGAAGACTTCATCAAGAGAATTAAGAAGAAACCTCTTGAAGAGAACTTGAGAGAAATTGTACACAACAATCTACACTTTGTGTCCTCGTTTCCTACCTCTGCTCATAACACTGAATTTGTTCTCTAGGTTGCATCACTGTACATCCGAGAGACCAAAAGTGTGAAAGATGCTTCTGTACATGAGATCATGAGACTAGATTAAAATTTATTTGATGTTATTTTTAGAGTTCCACATATGGAGCAGTATACAAAGATCTCTATGTAGTCTACACAAGAGGTTTTTGATGTTGATACTAACAAGGCCAAAACTCTAATAAATAATTAGTGGTTGAAAGAACCTAGGCACCCAGTATCCAGATGGCCAAAAATCCTTCTATGTAGTGATTTCAAAGAGGAGGTCAAAGATATAATCAACCTGTTGAGTAGAGTCAAAGGTTTTCCTAAATCCTCTCACTTTCATGATTGGATGTACAAGTACATTTGGATTATATGAAGTAAGAAGGCTCACATTGACTGGGGGAAGCAAATCAGTGATGAGATCCATGAGCAGCTAATCAATGTTCCCACCACTCTAAATTTCTACATGACTTCATATTTTGTGTATGTAGCAGTCGTGATGAGGCAATTTTTGGGTCTCTCCACTAGAGGTAGTAGACACACCAAACCAATGTACAATTTTTTTTTATCAATTGGAGCTTAGAGAAAGCCTTCATTATTTCAGAAGGGTCGCATATGCTTTCTTTGGGCCTTTTTTGTATAGTTTTGATTCAACTCTCGAGAGAAAGAGAGTATCTGATGAGGCATACAAGGTGGTAAGTAAAGTCAAATGTTTGTTCTTCCAATTCCCAACCTTTACTTACATGAGAGTGGGATGTTATACTAGATGTCCATATATACTACTGAGGTATCCTTCAGATAAGTGGGTTCTCATGGAGTTGTGCAGAAAAATCATTTCAATGTACAAGGAGCGGCAAGATATTCACAAACTAGGTTTCATGTTTCCACTAACAATTAGTAGGTATACCATCAAAAGTGTGCAAAAGGCCAAATCAATGTATGCAAAAATTTAAATCATGACAATCAAAACCTACAAACATAGGTTTGATTTTGATTACTAGAATGTGAAGCAAAGATTTTAAAAAGGACATCAGCATAAGTATTGCTTTGAAGACATCTGGGCCAATTGTAGAGATGAAGTTATCTGCAAGATGGACTATTGCAGGTTGGTTGTTCAATAGATAAAGGATCCATATGTTGTTGATTTAACAAAGGAGTTCACAAATCTTAGTGACATCATGAACGTTGTGTATGATGAACAAGAAGTGTACAAGAGACCCTTTCCTATAATTTAGTGGTCAAAGAGGGAATGTACTTCCATCATGGAAAGGTTGTAGCCAATTTTTGCTAACACTTCAGAGTGGTTGCATAAGCATGGTTTTGAGATGAAGACCTTCAGGACAGAGTTAGAAGGTGAAAAGTTAGAAACAGAAGCTGGCCAACAATGTGAACTTCACACTAAAAATAAACAAGCGGTCGTCTCTTCCTCTTCTCAGAGAGGGCTGAGGATAAAGTTCACAGCTGGAAAGGACACACGTATTATCCTTGAAGAAGAGACAATAGAATTTGAACCATATCAAAACAAATGAAAGACACATGTTTCTGAAGATATAGATTCTGATGAAGAAAACTCAAGTGTTGAATCAACTAATGAAGAAGATTCAAAAGTGTACAAACTCACATTTTTCCTCACAATTGTAATGATATTCGTCTATTGATTAAATAGATATCATTATTTACTTAATCAATTCATTCAATACTTTCTTCTATTGATGCATTTCATCAAATCATTGAACCATCTATGCTCATTCAATATCCGTTGCATTAATGTTCATGTCCATTTGCACTATCATTCATACCCATTTGCATAATAAATCATAATCATTCACAATCCATTTGCATAATAAGTCATAAACATCATTTCCATATTAAATCAATTATCATTATCATCCATAATAGTTTCATATTCATCTCCATTCATAAATCAATTATCATAGTCATTGATTATTATTTCATAATAAACTAATTATCATAACTTGCATATTAATCATACCATTTGCTTAAATCGTTCACAAAATATTTCATTTTAGTAAAGCATCTTTAAATCATTTTATTCATTTTTAATCATTTAGGTACATTTTAATCTAACATTTAACCTAACAATGTGGGATAATGGCATTTCCTTCTCTCACATCTTTTATCCCACATTTCATCGTCAACCCCTCTCCATCCTCAAGGAAAATAGGATTTCCCTCTCATTTTGGCTCTCACAAATTTTGCTCACAAATTTACATACTCATATCATCTTTGCATCTTGATTGCATTTCTCATTCATCATATCCTCTTTATTTCATTTTGTGCTCATAAAATCTGAGAGCAAAAGCATAAACAAAGATCTTGGTGATAGAGAGACAATGGAGATTGATTTCTTTTAAAAGCATTATTTTGTTTCTGTAGTTTAGATTTGTATTTTTGGTTTTGCTTTTAATTAGAATGACTCTATTGATGTGGGTTAAAATGGTGGTTCTTACTCCATAGAACCATGCATTTTTATGGCTCTACAAGAAGAAACAGACTCTGATGAAGAAGATGATTCTAAAGATGCACAAGAGTCTATAGGTGATCCAGAAGGTGAGCAAGAGTTAGAGGATTGAGAAGTTGCTCAACAAGAACTCAGGCTTGATGATGAGAAATGAAGGGTTAAGATTAAAAAATTAATCAATGGTCAAAATTGGAGGAAAGATGAAACATGGATCAAGGATTCTCATCAATGGATGAGAATTAATGATCACATGGATCAAGAAAAGATTCAAGGGTTCGTATTCTTCCAAACAAACACACTTTCAAAACTTGCACAAGAAGTCAAGAAGTCTTGTTGAAAGTTTGTTGTAAGGAGGAATATTCCATTTTTTCAAATGAATGAAGAAAGAGAATATTCTCAATGAATATTCTCATGGGTGAGGAAAATCAAATATTTAGTTAATTAAAACCAAATTAAATTATGCAAAGGGGAAGGAATAGTCTATGGGAATATTCTTTTTGGAGGAATGTGAAAGGGAGGAATATTCCCTTGCAAGTGGGAGAATTAGATTTAATTAGTAATTTGATAATTAAAACAAAGTTTCAATTATGCAAATTAGAGGAATTATATGATATTCATTAAATAATTGATTTAATGGAGATCAAATGAAAAAGAAATGGATGAGATTGATTTGATCTATCAATGGTCACAAATGAAAGGAGGATGAAACATGGATCAAGGATTCTCATCAATGGATGAGAATCAAAGATCACATGGATCAAGAAAAGATCAAGGGTTCACAATCATGCAAACAAACACACTTTGCAACAACTTTAAAAAGTTGTTTCAAAGTTTGTTTGGAATAATCATTGCCTTTTTTTGGAGGAAAATAGGAGAATATTCCTTTGGAATATTCCCTATGCAAGTGGATGAGAGGGAAAGTAGCAATTTAGTTAATTAAAACTAAATTTGAATGTGCAAGATGAGGAATGTGAGGATATTCATTAAATTATTGATTTATTTAATGAAAAGGGGATGCAAATATGATATTTAATTAAATAGTTTAGGTTATTTAATTAAATAAGAGGACTTAGGGTTAAAATTGAATAATTTTTATTATTTAATTAAATCGGATGAAATGTCAATGTGTGAGGGGGTGAATTAATCCAATTAGGTCAATTAGATTAATAGGTGAAAATGAACCATTTAATTAAATAATTAGGCTTATTTAATTAAACAAGCGAAAAAAAGATGGATTTTAGGATGAAGCGATATTAATATATCGAATTCAAGTGTGTATATCATTTGAGACATTTTTAAGTGTCTACATTTTGTCCAAAGAATAAGCGAAATGGAAAAGAGGGGTGGCCCAATGCCAAGATTTAAACTACTAAAATGCATCTAAAATATGCAGGAGATACAATTGCACTGAAGCTCAAAACACTGAATCAACACAGTTTCATTCTACTTTGCTACCATAGTTTGTGTTGCTAAATACATTCACATTGCATTCACATACTTGTATTCAAAATTCACATTCACAGTATGAATCTCTACTACAAAACCAAAATTATCTTGCATTTATACCCATTAAATTCACAAAATTCCTACAACATTAATTAGGTCAGCCTAAATAGATGTATCATGCATAACAATAACGTGTTGACTCAAGATCCAACTATACATGCTTTTTAGAAAACACCAAAACTTGTAAAACATCTAAATAGGTTGGTATGGACCTATAATAGCTCCCACATAATTGATCAACACTTCTTTTAATTTTGCACGACTCCAAACTTATTAGGTTAGCACTACATTTGAGACAACACCAAAATACACCAACTGATTATCCATAATCTGACATGTGAACCTCCAAAACACAAGCCATTTGGACTAAACATCCATCTGACACCTATAAAATCTCCCAAAAATACACATAACCAAATATTCTTTTGTGGTGGAATGCAGACCATTCAAAACATACACTCTATTTTGATTATATTGTCACTAGCAAACCTGATATTTTGTCAATCATAAATTTTGCATCAGAGGACATCAAGACATGAAACTTTAGATTTAAGGTCGTCAAACACATACCAAAATTACCTTAGAATTGCAAACCAAAATACTTCAAGGCTACAAACCAATGCGGACCAAAAACCTGATGCTTTGTACACTGAAATATGTGTTATGGACATAGTCAAATTTATTCAACATATTTGTTTTGCACCGAAAAAAAAACAACTGCATCTTTATGTTGAATTATCATCTCCACACTCATTCATGCTTCACCAACCAACTGTACCATAATGTTGGCATCAATGACAACACTATATGTGCTCATACTCATGTTGCTGACAAACATATCAATGCCAATCTCCTCAAACTTCCAACAAGGGAGAGAGGAAGAGATATAGATAAAGGATGGTCTAGATAGATATAGAGGGATAGGGAAAGAGACAGTGAGATAAGGAGAGAGATAGAGAGATAGGAAATAAAGGTGAAGAAAGGTTTGGATAGAAAGAGATAAAGAGAGGTATATTAGAATGTGAGATAAATTATATCAAGTATACAATTGGTACAGTGTGTAGACATCCAAATTTGGACACTTAATTTATCCAAATTTACCACTTTTCATCCAAACATCCTCTTATCCGAGTTAATTAAGTAATATTACTATTATCTAATTAATATCTTTAATTCTGCCAAATCCCTAAGGTATTTAATTAATAATTAAATACCTTACCATCCTTAATCCTCTTTTCATCAAATAAATTAAATAAATATTACATTTATTTAATTCCTCACATGTCATTTTCATCTAATCCTAATCCATTTCCTAATCTCTTCATTAAGGATGTGCACATGCCTAATCCTTAATTAGGATGTGTCACACCTCCAACTTTTGCAAGTTGGCTTTTAATCCTAATTAACCCCTAATTATCCTCTAATTACTGATTAGTCAAACCCTAGTAGTACCTTGGTCAACTCTCCCATCCCTCAAAGAATTTTTAATTCTTTTTTTATTCACCCTAGGCTCCTCTCTTCCCCATGTGAATTTTTAATTCACTTTTATTCCTCCTAGAATCCCCTTTTCCCATGCATCTTCTAGAACCTTTGACTTGTCACATCAAGTCACATGTGAAAAATTCTCACCTTTTGGGAACCTTGTTTTATCCACCAGATTCTTCCAATCATTGTGAATTTTTAATTCACTTTTATTCACCCAAGATTCTTCCCATCTCTCAATGTACTTGGAAGGTACTTGTCCTTCCTCCACCTCATGTACCTTTTGGCCACCTCATTTACACCTCACCTCCTCTTAACCATCTCACAATCCACATGTCAAGATGTGAGGGCTTGTGAGTCCTCAACTCACCTTAGCCCTTCATCATGGCCTTGTTGGATAAATCCCAACCATTGAATTCTCTAAAGAATTCAAATTCTCCTATAAATACCCCCTCCTCAAAGGGCATTTAAAACACTTAACCATTTTATAACTACATGCTGCCAATTTGCATACTCACTCATTAACTATCATCTAGCCATCCATTCCAATCACTTTGCATAAGTTGATCTTGCATTTAGTCACTCAAGAAGTCATCTAAGGAGCACATAAAATCATCCCAATCAAGGGCCAACCAAGGAGTCTTCAACAGCAAGGAAGGTGAAATCATTTGCATCTTGTTTTATCCATTTTCCTTCTTGTTTTATCACTCTTTAGGCTAATCTTGAAGTGTCCTTAGTCTTTTATCATTCGCATTTTTAGTTATTTTGCACATTAGAGTAAGGTAAAATTCTAAGGTACACATTTCTGGCACGCCCGGTGGAACCCACAAATGGGTTCCTGTCCTTCACATTTGCTATTGTTGAGTTTTTTGCAGGAACAGGTCGCAGTGGGGCGACTACGCCCCTATTTTTACTGCAGTGGGGCGATTACGCCCCTGTTTTTACTGCAGTGGGGCGATTACGCCCCTGTTTTACTGTAGTGGGGTGATTATGCCCCTGTTTTTACCGCAGTGAGGCAATTACGCCCCTGTCTTTACTACAGTGGGGCGATTACACCCTCTTGGCTAAAAACTATTTTTTGCGCTAATACCTTACTGCAGTGGGGCGATTACGCTCTCTTGGCTGAAAACTATTTTTTGGTGCTAACATTTACTGCAGTGGGGCAATTACGTCCTCTTGGCTTAAAACTATTTTTTGTGCTAATATTTTCTGTAGTGGGGCGATTACACCCTCTTGGCTGAAAATTGTTTTGGTGCTAATATTTTTCTGTAGTGGAGTGATTACGCCCTGTTGGCTGAAAATTGTTTTGGTGCTAACATTTACTGCAGTGAGGCGATTACACTCCTTTGGGCTAAAAACTATTTTTTGGTGCTAACATTTACTACAGTGGGGCGATTACGCCCCTATTCTTACAGTAGTGAGGCGATTACGCCCCTGTTTTTATCGCAGTGAGGAGATTACGCCCCTGATTTGTTACAGAAGGGTGACTGCACCCCCTGGAAGGTAAAACTATTATCTTGGCTTCAGTTTTCTTTGCTATTTTCTCCCTAACATTGTTCTTGCAATGATACATGTATTTTTTTTTTTAACTTTTTGTAGCATATTCTTGTGAAGTTGATGGAAAAAGCGGGATAAAACATCTAACATTTGCATGTAAGGTTATCCATTTGCTCAAACTTTTTAAACTATCCTTGTTGTTTGCATTAATCTAAGAACATAGTTTAATTAGAGGGAGTAATATTAATTGCTTGTGCTTGTCTTTTTGTGTTACCCAAAGGGAGCATTAGCTTGTGTTCGCTTTCCCCTTGCACTTCGTGTGAGCCTAGGGAGTAGTTGGAGACGGTTAGTGCTTTCTTTATAGTGGGACCTGCTTGAGGATTTCATCACCCCAAGGGATGATTCCAACCACGCGTACCGGCGGGGTATATAAAGGGGGGAGAGCAAAAGTTGTACCCCAATCCAGTCACGTCGTAATTGGCGAAGCGTCGAAGCTAGGGTGATACCTAGATAGACGTGAAGAGTTGGTCTGAACCCTTTAGTATCTCGCTGGGGTTCTCGACTCATGCTTGTGACGGGCTAGTGTTCACGGTTGTGCCTCACGTACCGAGAGTATATCGAGGACTCCCTAGACACCTTGTGCATCCTAGATTAAGACCTCTTTGGCCATACCCTTAACACTAATCATAGGGTTGTGTTTGCTTGAGAATGTTTTATGGTGAGAAACCAGTGAAATTTTGACAATTTGGCCTTATCATCATCATTTTAAAGTCCTTGTCATAGTCATTTGCATCAAACCAAGCCTCTGTTTTATTGCAATAAGGCGATTACGCTCCTGTTTTTACCACAGTGAGGCGATTATGCCCTTGTTTTACCGCAGTGGGGCGATTACGCCCCTATTTTTATCGCAGTGAGGCGATTATGCCCTTGGTTTGCTGCAAAGGGGCGAATTTTCCCTCCCGAACACTTGAAATCGCCCCATTTGGATCCTTTTAGCCTCAAAACGATTATTTAACCATTCCCAACCATTATCTCATCATCCTAAGCCTTCGTTTTGTCACTCTAAACCTCCAAAAACCTCCATTTTATCCGTTTAAACCTCCATCTTATCATTCCAAATCTTTGTTTAACCATTCTAAATCCCCACTCATTCTGCACAATCATCTTCAATCTTCCCGTTCATTCTAATTTCCTCATATTCCATCCAAAAGTCCATACCCTCACCTAGCGAACGTCATAATTTTTACCATTTACATCACCAAACACCACTCCTAATCAACGCAGAAAGGCAGAAGCGCCCTGTTTTTACGTAGCGCCCTATTTTTACGTGCTAGCGCCCCCTTTTTACGTAGTGCCCTATTTTTACGTAGTGCCCTGTTTTTACATAGCGCCCCCTTTTTACGCAGCGCCCTGTTTTTACGTAGCCCCCTGTTTTTACGCAGCGCTCTGTTTTTACGCAGCGCCCCATTTTTACGCAGTGCCCCATTTTTATGTAGCGCCCTCTTTTTATGCAACACCCTATTTTTACGCAGCGCCCCGTTTTTATGTAGCGCCCTCTGTTTTACTACAGAAAGCTGACTGCGCCCCTATAACTTCCTGGGGCCATCATTTACAAACCGTGCATCGGATCGACTTCATCCAAAAACCAAAGTTGCTTAGTTTTTCAAACTCTATCTAGTGGTGCCTTCCATTTTCACCTATCAAGAATTTGACCATCCCGGGGCGGCCATGCCCTGCATCATGGGGTGGACACGCCCCTAACTTTCCAGGGCTGTCATTTACAAACCGTACGTCAAATCGACTTCGTCCAAAAACTAAAGTTGCTTAGTTTTTCAAGCTCTATCTAGTGGTACCTTCAATTTCCTCTTATTAAGAATTTGACCATCCCAGGGTGGCTACGCCCCGCATCGCGGGGTGGACATGCCCCTAACTTCTTGGGGCTGTCATTTACAAACTGTACATCGAATCGACTTCGTCCAAAAACCAAAGTTGCTTAGCTTTTCAAGCTCTATCCAGTGGTACCTTCCATTTCCTCCTATCAAGAATTTGACCATCCCGGGGTGGCCATGCCCCGCATCACGGGGTGGACACGCCCCTAACTTCCTGGGGCTATCATTTACAAACCGTACGTCAAATCGACTTCGTCCAAAAACCAAAGTTGCTTAGTTTTTCAAGCTCTATCTAGTGGTACCTTCTATTTCCTCCTATCAAGAATTTGACCATCCTGGGGCGGCCACGCCCCTAACTTCCTGAGGCTATCATTTACAAACCGTGCATTGGATCAACTTCAATAAAAAACCAAAATTGCTCAATTTTTTTGAGCTCTATCTAGTGGTACCTTTTGTTCCTTCCTATCTAATCAAACCAATCCATTCCTCTAATCAAATACATACAATCATCTAATCAATCCAAGCACCCCAATCCTATTAAGTTCATCCAATCACAATTATCCAATCAACATCATCTAATCATTTGATCCTATCCAATCAAATTGATCTAGTACTTTAATCAAATTCATCAATTCATCTACCCAATCCAATCATCCATCTACCGAATCCCATCAAAATCAAAAGCAATCCCATCCAATCATCCTAATCTGAGCTTTTTTCCAATCCTAATTTGAGCTTGACCAAAATCCCGATTTGAGCTTTAATCTGTTCCCATCCAAAATCTTTTATCCATCCTCTTTATCCTGTCATCATCATGAATCCTCATCCTTCATCAATAGTGGTCAAAGGAAACCCTAATTACGTCGACACTGATAACGAAAGTCTAGTTCATCAAGTGGTATACGACATAGATCCCCTTGACACTATCATCTCTAGTAAGCTTTCTCCACCCACTTTCCAAAATCCAATTAAGCCTAATCATGTTCCTTATGCTACCTTTGACAAGGGGTATCATGTACCTTTCCCTTCCCCATCTACATCATCCTCTTATTCAACATCCACATCCTCTTATCCTCATCTTCCATCACAATATTCCTATTACAATTCCCCATACATGACCCCCTATCCTAATCCTCTTTCCCAGTCTATTCATACTAATCATACATCCACACCCTTTTACCTTAATCCTACATCCACATATCTTAATCATAATCCACCATCCCAATACCCTTATTATAATCCATCCCCCACATCCTCTTGTCCCACTACACCACCTATATCCTCTTGTCCTAATCCACAATCCATGTCCCCCTATCTTAATTCACCACTCCAATATCCTTACCTTAACCCTCCATCCAATCCTAGTCCTCCATCTGCTCCTAGTCCTCCATCCAATTCTAATCCCCCATCTACTCATAGTCCTACATTCAATCCCCTTCCTCCATCTAACCCCAGTCCACCAATCCATAATCCCTC
>VDFB02297477.1:0-34697 GCA_007258455.2 Sequoia sempervirens
TTTCATGATTTCTATTTTCTGCTATGAGCTTAAAACTTTGCTTGTTTTGGTACTGGTGGCTGGCTTTATCTCCAAATATGTATTACACATACTTTGTAAAAATATACATACAATTTTATACAAGTGCTAAACTACATGTCACACCCCCTCTTACTTCTCTATATTTTTCCATCTACGTAACCCTTGCAACCCCTCTGGTGCAAGTGCTAGTATAACAAAAATATAATAGTGTATTTGTATTATATTATTCTTATTTTTTATTTTTTCATTTTATTCATATTATTTTTATTATTGTTTTAAATTAATTTAATTTATTTTCATTTTACATTAGATAATATGATAAAAAACAATCAATAAAGATATATTTCAGTGTGATTTATATTAGATTATTTAAAGGTATATAAGCTAATTAATATTTTTGATATTGATAAATAGAATTAAAAGGGCTCAAATCCTTATGCAACAACAAAGCCAAAAGGTAGATTTGTTAGTATTTGAGTATTTCATTTGCATCGTTCTTATCAATTTTGTTTGCATATTAATTTCAGAATCACAAAAACAGACAATTAACCATCTGAAAAGTAAATCTTGCATTTGTCTCTGATCCCAGTTTTTCCTTAATTTTAGATTTTCTTGTAAAGCATGTTCTTATTACCTGGCAAATGCTTCATTCTATAAAAAGAAAAAAATGTAAAATTGAATGAATAGTCATGAAAAACACTATACTACTATATATATATATGAATAATGCTGGCTTTTATATACAATTTTATCTACATTGTAAAAACAAAGCATACGTTCATACTGTATTATAATTCGTCAAAGGAAATGGAATATCTAGGCCATACACGCCAAACAAAATTTCTTGAGATTAAACCCCAAAGCAAAAGATTATCCAATATATCTGTACGCTGAAAGGCATTTCCTACAGTCACAGCAGAACATGAGCTAAAAGATTCAGTTTACACAAAAACTCAACATTAAATCTCGCATGCATAATAAATCCGAACCGCATGAATATATTAATTGGTTAGAAGATTTTTTATCAGCATTCAAAGGAATGTCCCACGTGAATATATGAATAATCTAAAAATAGAATTCTTACACTAATTAAATTCAATCATTAATAAAATAATAATAGAATTCTTACGTTAATTAAATTCAATCATTAATAAAATAATTAATAATATAATAATAATTTAATATATTAATCTAAAAATAATTAAAAAATATAATAACATTAATATAATATAATAATATTAATATACTAATAATAATATAATTAGTCAATAGGCTATATTATGTATGAGCTTTTGGCCTGAAACAAATATACTAAGAATTTTCCCTGCTTAACCATCCAGTCAAGACTGTTCCCTTCCTTTTGTTAGAGTGTTAGTGTAATAGTAAACAGTTTTTAAGTAGATAATGTATTTCAGTCATAGTACATCTTATATAAGTTATTTCTCTTTCTTTTCTCTTTTTAGATCATAATTTTAGGTAAATCTTAAATTATTGAGAATTAACATCATAATTAGTGATAATTTTTTAATAAATAATTGTAGAAAATATTAGTAATGTATTCCATACCACATTAGATCATTTTAAAAATAAAGAAGAAAATATTTTATATCAATTTTCTATATAATTTAAATCTATAATTAATTGTTAGCTATTTTCTTTATAATTTTTTATTAAAAAGAAAGAATGTTCAATTCTTTTTATAATCATTATTTTTAATTTGATCCAAGATTGAACAATAAGGGCGATTTTAGCATACAACATTTTTTAATTTTTTTTTTGTTTTATTCTTTTGGCATGCTCTTCTATATTTTATTTTATGTTTTTGGCCATTAGCTAAATGCTACACTTACGCAGAAGATGTAATTCATTAAATTTTTAATTTGTAAATTATCTTATTTTAATTTTTATCTTTGAAGATATTATAGTTCTACAATTCTAAGTATTGAATTTCATTAAATTTTTAATTTGTAAATTATCTTATTTTAATTTTTATCTTTGAAGATATTATAGTTCTACAATTCTAAGTATTGAATTGTATTGTACAGAAAAGTCCTCTAAAACATTACCTATAGTTTTAAATTCAGTAAAGTGGGTCAAACAACTTTTGCAGGGAGGACTAAACAAAAACTATAGTGTAAAGATTTTTAATATACTATTTTTATTATAGATATAAAATATGTAATGTCAAACTTATTAAAAAATAGATAAATTTATATGTTTACAAGTCTATATTAGATAAAAAATAAATATAAATAGAAAAAATATTAAATTGAATTTTACTTATTAAATTTTAATATATTTTTATTCAGATTTAATTCAAATAGTGGAGAGATTTATAATTATATTTATTAGGTTTTGTTATATTTGATCTCTTTTAGTTATTTTGACAACTTATAGTTCAAAGATTTTTTAAATATATTTTATTTATTCTATTTTATTAGATATTTTATTCAAACTCATCTCACATAGCGTAAAGATTTGTTTTTTATATTATTTATATTATATTTTATTATACTAGGTTATGTTTTTAAACACAAGAAAAAATCGTCCTTCAATGAGAATCACTATAGTGGCAAAAAGGTGTCATGCAAAATCAAACATCTATGTGCACCAAATCAAGTTGAAGCATCTTACCCCATCCATAATAAATCCAACACTCCATCCATCTTATCCATAATAAATCAGTTCATCCATGAACCGTCTATCAAATCCATGTTCACCCATCGCCATCCATAATCCAAATCATTAATAAATCTGTTCATCCATGAACCGTTTATCAAATCCATGATCACCCATCGCCATCCATAATCCAAATCTTCTTGATCTTGGTCGACGTTTAGTGTACACTTAACACTTACTTATGGTAAATTTCTTGACATGGGTTGTTATCATTCACCATACCCACTGTTATCTGAGCCATCAACAATTCTCCAAATGACCATCCGCTATCTAGATTGTAATCCACCCATTACATTGCATAAGCATACATATATTCTTTTCATATAATAAAGGAGTATGCAAAACATGCTAGAGGTGTTCTCTATATATTACAAGCAATTTGTATTTAATTCAAGCAAAATTGTATATATTTGGGAGTACGAAAAAAATGTCAAAGGTGTTCCTTTATATAGTACTGACATTTTCTATATAATTCGAACAAGCTATAATGAACACATTTTAAGTTTACTTCTTTATTCTTTGATACAAATGGTTACATACAATTTTATACAAGTGCTAAACTACATGTCACACCCCCTCTTACTTCTCTATATTTTTTCATCTATGTAACCATTGCAACCCCTCTGGTGCAAGTGCTAGTATAACAAAAATATATAGTGTATTTGTATTATATTATTCTTATTTTTTATTTTTTTGTTTTATTCATATTATTTTTATTATTGTTTTAAATTAATTTAATTTATTTTCATTTTACATTAGATAATATGATAAAAAACAATCAATAAAGATATATTTCAGTGTGATTTATATTACATTATTTAAAGGTATATAAGCTAATTAATATTTTTGATATTGATAAATAGAATTGAAAGGGCTCAAATCCTTATGCAACAACAAAGCCAAAAGGTAGAAAAAACATGTACCATGAGCAATGGGACAAACCAAAGCACTCCACAAGACAAAAAAGAGTGAGGTACAATTGTATCCCAAGTTGCCAAAAACAACTACAAACAAGAGATAAAACTAGGATCTCCAAGGTCTTGCTTAGACAATTCTAGACCTTGCTCTACTTTTCCTCTCATCCATCACTCTAGCATGTGTTTGGTATAAAGGTTTGGGAAGACCTTTCTTCCTCCTAACAAAAATCCAAGAGATATTATCACTCAATTTCTCAAAACAAGGAGAAGCAAGGGGGGATTCCCCTATAGAAAGCTTGTCAAGATGTGAAGTAGGGGCAAAAGATCGACAAGGCAAAGAAAAATGATGAACCTCCACCACATGAGTAATTTGAAGCTGATTTGAAGCCAAAATACATATTTAATGTTAGTATGTGTATTTTGGCAATCGCATGACCAAGAGGAAACATCTCAAAGGATTTAACAAAGAGTTCTAATTTGTAATGTTTTTTCCCTCTTCAAGATGATCCTTTCTCAACACTGGGTAGTAGGGGACTTGCAAGTCTTTCATTGAGATTGAACACACTCTCTTTCTCTCTCTTTTACCCAAAGTTTGTTTCCCATTTGAAGCATATGGATGTGCACAAGGATATGAGTGTTGAAGTTAAGAGGCACACACACACATTTAGTTACTACTAATCTATCAAGAATTATTCGTGGGAGGCATTAAATTTGGATACAACTTTCAAGTGGAATTATTTTTTCATTGAGTTTGGTAGTATCTTAGACAAGTTAGATCTTTTAGTTTTTTTTTAGTGTAATCTTTCTCCTCTTTCACAATAATTTGTAATTAGATAAATTGTTTTACCTAGAAGCAACTTGAATGGCGATGGGGTGGTTTGAGATTAGGATGCACTTCAAGAAATCCTAGAACAAGTATTTATCATTATAATTTTAATGTGAAGGTTTGTAACAAAATGAATGTAAGTTATAAGTTAAACTCATCTACATACTCAATTGTGGTGGTAGCCATTTCCTTGTCATTGTACACACATAAAGCATTATCAAAATTTTGCAAATTATTTTAAAATCTTGTGTCAACATTTTTTTTTTAGAATGTAAGGTTTATCTTTTTTAATAGTCATTGTGTTGGCCAATGATTATTAGTATCTAGTCATTTTTGGTCACATCTCTCAAACTCTATATAAGGATATGAACCTCTTTGTAATCATCACTCTAATATTTCCAAATATAATATATTGAATTATTTTTTGATACCTCAAATGTGCTTATTTCTCATTTTTTTTATATGGCATGAGTTGAGTTTAGAGTTAGAAGAAAGGTGTATGATAAGATCACAAGTCGTTGAAAAATGTGAGCAAGAGAAATCATTCATTCACAAGTAGAGCATGATTTCCTGGGCATTAGGTGGTAGGCATGACATAAGGGTTCAAAATATGTCCCCGAATTGTGAGGTAATTGTTTTCATCCCAACTTTGCAAAGGTCAAGAGTTACAATGTATAGGGTCGTGGTCATGATTAAACTAGAAAATCTTGTAATAGATAGTCATGGGAAATGAGAGGAAGTTGATAGCATAAACACTTCCTAAGTTAATCAATGAGATAATTGCATGCAAACTATGATCTAGCAATTGCAAAGGAAAATACACACACAAAAGATTATACCACAATGACTTAGTGTCTATCATGGGAAAAAAACCCAACCTCCAAAACTCGAACCGATGTATTCACAATACCAAGTTGGTTACAATACATCAACATGTTCAAGCCTTCACAAGAGAACAACAAACACAAGTTTGGATTTTTTTTGACAACATATCTCTCAACAAAATCATGCCATACTACATCTTCATCCTAGGCACCAATATATAGAAGACACAAATCCAAAAACCACAAATGGTAAACCATAAACCATGGGAGAAATCTCTCCCAAAAATGACATCCAAATTTCTTTGAGTTCTAATACAAGTCTCATTATGAGTAAATATGCTAACCTTAGAAGATTCTCTTACATTGCCATAATTTGTCATAGTCAACTCACCAACTTGAACATTCCATTTTGGCCCATTCAAAGATGCCTTATGATATGTCATAATATGCAACATAGAGTTGGTCAAAATTCAACTCTATTATGTAACTCCCTACAATTATGCTCTTACATGTGTTGTATAATTCATTATAAGTAACCCCCATATCCCATAATTCCTTAATGATTTTAGATGTTCTTGCAACTTATTCAACATGTGGCCAAAAGTGTCACCTCAAAGTAAGGTGCCCTCTTTTTCATGTGGGAAAAATAATAAATACAATGAATACAATGAATAATAAATACGAAACATTGAGGTGCAAAGTTGACACCTTTCCCAACATTCTCCCATTTGTTAGACAACTTACAAGAGAAAAAAATAACTTTCAATAATTTGTAAACTAATTGCTAGGGGCTTGAGGCCCATAAATTCATTACACCACTTGAATTTCTCTATGCTCATAGAATTTGTCAACACATCTACAACACTCATTAGAGTATCGATCTTTTCAAACATCAACCTTCCATCCTTCGTCATGTCATGAAAAAATGATATTAAACATTTATATGCTTTGTTTGTGTGTGAAAATTTGGGTTCTTTGCTAAGTTGACGGTGCTTTGATTGTCACATCCACTTTAAACTACTCAATGACTCAATTCAATATTCAAACATAATTTTTGTAGTGGATAAAGTGATTGCAACATGTTTGCTCATCCAACTAATTGTACCACCTAACAACTTAAAAACATAACCATTGGAAGTTCTTTTGTTATCCACTCTTCTATTCTATTCAAATCAACAAACTCTTTAATCTCCAAGTGCTACAAGTACTCATTGAATATACTACAAGTGCCGTCATTATGCTACATGAGACCATGGTAGCAAATAAAATACTCTATAATGCCCCATAAGTACCAAAGAATCTCTTCACTACTCCTTGGTGCTCTTTGCTAAGATTAGTCATAAACTAATTCAACTCCCATTTCTTGGGAAATGTTTGGTCTGGTGTAGACCATAACATACATCAACTACCAATTGCACTTGTAATCCAGTATAAAATTCTAGGTTAATGTAATAAAGCATAAAAACTAACCCTAAACCAAAAATGGAGTACAAGCATAAAAACATGAAATATAGAACAATAATACTATAAAGTCTTCATGCCATCATTGCTTTACCTCCATTTCCCTTCTCCATTTTGCTTGAATATAATAATTGCCCTTAGATTTGGATCTACAATAGTAGTCTATGACAATGCCTAGCAAAATATTGACGATAGTTGTCTCACACTAATAGCATATATTAGCTCAAGATGTAGATGTCTAGATAGCGTAAGGTGTGTGTATGTCAAAATGAAAAATTGAATTTTGAATTAAATAATAATTTCATTCAAAAGTTATAACAAACTACTGCTCTCTTTCAAGACAATCATTCAATCCAAAAAAATCTAAAATTATGATCAAAACAATTCTTCACTCCTTACACATCAATCTGATGTCAATATTAAAGCCTCCTCAAGGAAAAGGTATTGAACTTCATTTTTTTTTTAGAGAATTCCTTTGGGATGAGAATGTTACTTCGAAGAAAAATCTCCCACTCGTGGCATGAAACTCTTTATGCAGTTCAAAAATTCATTGTGGGGCAGGGCTGAGAGATTTATTCTTACAAAATAAAGCTTTGGGGGAAAAATTGGTATGGAAAATTTATGATAAACTTGAGACAAGGTGGTGCCAAATAATGAGGCATAAATACTCTGAATCTCTTGAAAATGAAAGAATTTTCACTTATAAAAATCTTCCTCAAGGCTCAAAAGTATGGAATTTTATTTCGTCCTACAAATCAATGATCCTTCCTCATCTCTCTTGGTTAGTTCATAATGGGTAAAAGAAAATTTTTGGGTTGATGCCTACAATGGTTTCAAGACTCTCCGAACCTTAGGGGATTGGGGTCAAATTGAGGCTATCCTCAAGGATCTCTGGGGGGACAGAGTTAAAGACTACCTTCATATAATTTTGGGGGATAGTGGTATTGTTGCCTGAAAAGATTTTAATTTTCTCTCGATTCCCATTCATATGAAGATTTCTCTCAAAAATGAGCTTAAGAAGGGTCATATATTTTTGTCCAATAAGAAAGATACCATTGTATGGACTAAAAGTAAATTTGGTAACTACATGGTTAAAGATGGTTATAATGCTTTAAGTTCCACCACCCTATTGAAACCATGGCCTTACAAACTATGTTGTGGACTATGTGTCCTCCCCAAAGATGAAGCTTTCACTTGGCTAGCCTTAAAAGACATAATTATAATATAGGGTCACGTTTGGATACACTAGGAATACCACCTCTATTCCTATGTGTCTTATGTAGCCAAGCTTATGAATCTACAAATCATCTTCTCATTGGCTGTGATTTTGCTCACAATTGTCGGACTTGGTTGTTGAACAAACTTAGTTGGTCAAGTCGTTTACACAACTCAACTCTAAATCATTTTTCAGTTGGCCTCTCCTCTTTCCTAATTCTTCCCTTTCATCTATTTGGGAGATCAGTCCTTCCATAGTAGTTTGGAATATTTGGTTGGAAAGGAATAATAGAATATCCAAAAAAATGTCTTTAAAGGTATCCTAAGTGTTATAGAAAATTGAAATTACTATCTCTGAAGTAATTGTCTTGGGTTTTCAAAAACTTGTATGGTTCAAAATATTTTTCTTTGTGGGATGTCTTCATTACTAAAAACTAGTCTCTTATTAAACTCCAACAAGTCAGATCCATTCAATCCAGTAAACCCAAAATTGATAGAGAGTTGGTTGAGTGGGTTCCTTGTTGGTTCATCAAAATCAACTTTGATGGGGTCTCACAGGGCAACCCTGGAAAATTCGGTGCTGTTGTAGTGCTAAGAGATTGGCAAAGTAAGTTTGTTGGGGTAGTTTGTGAACATCTTGTAGATGGAACTAACAATGTGGTAGAGTTTAACATGTTAAGGCTAGACATAGAATTGGCATTAAAACTCTCCATCCCTCATGTCATTCTCAAAGAGGATTCTATGGTAGTGATATCTACAATCAAGAACAAAAAGAGAAATTCCTGGTATTTGAATTATTTTCCTTTTCCTATCTTATCACATCTTGAAAAATTCTCTTCATTTCAGGTAGACCATTGCTATAGGGAAGCCAATTGTCATGCAGACTCTTTGGCCAATAAACCCATCTATTTTTTTTTAGAAACCTTGAGATCTTCTATGAATAGAAATGTTAGTCTTTGTTCACATGAGAATTTTCATGCCATCAATCTCTTTTGGATACTTTACCACTTATGGAATCCCAATGTCTTGGAAATTTAGCAGCTCTGTTTTTTGCTACAATAGTCACATTTCTTGAATATGTTGGTTGGAGATTCAATTGTCAAAGCAATTTGAATGCTAACGTGTCTTTGGTATTCATGTCCAAACATGTGCTTATTCCATAGCTTGCAGGTTTTATGCTAATCTTGGTGGGGAACTATTTAAATACTTGGGTAAACCCACAAAAGTGGTTTACAATTTGAATGAGGAAGGAAAACTTGTAAAAAGTGACCCCATGCCAAAAAATTTCATCTTGGGGGTTCAAACAAACCAAAAGAGGGTTCACTTGAACTAGGGTTCGAGCAAACCCATTTAATCCATGTACGGACCAATCAACCAAAACAATATGGAAACCATTTTATGAACCAAGGTTAGAACCTTGGTTCACTCAAACCCTTAGGGGTTCACTCGAATCCCCCCTTGTTCGGGCGAACCCCCCCTTTCCCTAATTTTTTACTTTGTTCACAAGAAAAAATCAAAATTTTTGCACTTTGAAGCTCGGGTTCAAAATGAAAATGGTGGAGACTTCACAGTCCCAACTGGAATTAGGTAGTCCTTGGAATGAGCTATCCAACAAATATAATTTTAATATGTTTTGGTTTTATTATGTATTTTTTTTTTAGTTTTGTTAAACATAAGTTTTTCACCAAAAATCAAGCTCTCTGTTCTGCACATGTGGAAAAATAGGAGACTATCAATTTTTTTTTTTGAAAAATATGAGTGCACTAGATATTGAAGTCCTTGATCCAACAAAAATAAATTGAATTTTGATATAGACAAAAAAGTTACAGGTTTTTTTTTTTTTTTAACGAGGGGAATCGAGTGCAGCACGACCCCCCATATAACCCCCCACCGTCGATAAAATTTTTACTGTGACGGGCAGTCCTGGCGGGACACACCAACCGGTACCTTGGGAGCACCAGAGAGTCAAACCCATGGTGGGCACCCTGCTACAGGGAACACCTTAACCAACTGAGCTGGGACCGGCGCCCCAAAAAAGTTACAGGTTAAACAGTCATGCTATGTCTGAATTGTAATTGGTTTGACTTTAAAACTTGATTAAAGAAAAATTATTCAATAAAAAACTATCTAACCAAGTGGAAACACTAGATATCGGAGTTACAAATCTAAATTTGAAAGAATTAGAATTTTATCCTTCATGGAAAAAAAGTTATGCGTTATATGGTGAGCGTCACTTTTTAAAAATGTTATTTTCTGAAAAAAACTAGTTTTCGAGGGAGATGGAAAAAGAAGTGCAATCTGATTCCAAAATTTTTGAAAAAAATATATTTAGAATCTACAAATAAAATTTCATGAAGCTTTAGTTTGCATCATCTTCAAATTCCTCATGGTTTAGCCACTATAGGTGCCCAAAAGTAAAGATTTAGTTAAAAAAATTATTTCAGTGTCTAGTTTGTCCAAAAATTGTAAACCACTATTGTGGGATCACCCACTTCGATGCTTAATATTTGGTATTGTTCTTCTTATTTCCCATCAGGTCGTCAAAGAGACTCACTTTGATGTTTTGCCAAAATATGCCTGTCTCTCAGATTAAAGGCTTATAAAAAGTCGAAGGGACTCACTTTATTGTCCTACAAAAAATGATAGGTATCTTTGATATGACACATCGACATCTTATCGGAGTATTGAAAGGACTCACCACCAAGTCTCGCTAAAATCCACCTATTAGCTTGATGAAGACCTTCGATCGATAGTGAAAGAAAGGTGGAATCCCGAGAACGGATGTCCGGACCCCCGGGCCCGAAGGATCTGAAGGACGCTAGTCCAAAATAGAAATGCCCACAGCTGGGAGAAGGGCAGAGCTCAAAGCAAGGAGAGGCCGAAAGAGTTTGCCATCAAAATTGTGGATAAGGAAGCACAGACACCCAGCGTCCAGAGCCCACATCGAATAAAGATGTTCTGAGTTCAACCGTGACTCCAATCGGAGAATGAAGGCCCAGGACCTGGATGGCGGAGCTCCACCAGAAACTTAGAGGCAAACACGGAGGAAACCAAGAGGAACTCTAGAGGGCGGGGTCCGCAAACTTGAAGGGTACCCAATCAAATTTGAAATGCCCACGGTGAGGAGAAGGGCGGACCCTGGAGCTCAGAGAGGCAGCAAGAGTTCGATGTCTATACAATGGCGTCGAGGGTGACTTTTGGTCAACGAAGTCTAATGGCTCGGGCCCAAGGGAGGAAATTGCCGTCGGCGGCAAGTTTCATCGTTTATAACGGACGGCCAAGGCAGGCCTCGGGGTCGAAGGGGATGATCTCCCTGCGCGAAGAATGGCTGCGGTGGTGTAAGGTTCTGGATTGGTGGTGAGGGCACCCACAAAGGTTTCTCAAGTTTTTAACACATGGGTTTTCTGCGCGATGCCGTGCTTTATTATTTTCATTCCTTCTTAATGTTTCTTATTTAATTAAATCCTTAGAAATCACCAAAATAATGCTAGGGAGGGCGAACGGAGGACCTACCTCAAACACGCGATGCGGGGAGATGTGGGATCCACCTATGATTGATGAAATGATGTTGAAGGCGATGAATGTGACGGTATCAAAGATGGTGGGCTCCTCAATGAAGTTCTCCAATCGCTCTGCAATTCTGTCAAATGATAAAGACGGGTCGGAGTGGGAATTTTATACCCCTAATCGCCATTAATGACCCTATTGAATGTAGGTACGGCGAGAGAAAAGTTGGTGAATTCAAAAAAATGACAATGACAGCAAGAGACCCAGGGTTCAACGGCCAGGGAGGCGCTTGGCGGCGGCTGCTGAAGTTTCGGGTTGGAATGGCGGCGACGAAGAGAGAGTCGGGGCCCAGAGGGTGGAGTTCCGCCAAAGATCCGCCATCATGGAAGGCGGAGTCATCACAAAATTTTGGGCTCAGAATTTTGGATGGCTGAGCCCGGAGCACCCAAAGGTGGTCAAGGCCTCCCACAAATTTTGGTCAGCGAAAATGGTGGTGAGACCCGGAGGGCGGGACACCGCAGGAAGTTTGTTGTCAGGGACGGCGAAGCACGGTCAGAACCCTTTTATATGTTTAGTGGCCTCCCACAAATATATGTTTAGTGGCCTTGCCACTTTTATTGAAACAAAAGCCATCATATTCTTGTACATAATAGTAAAAACAAAAAAATACCAAAATAATAGTAAAACTGGAGTAAAATTGATTTTAGAAAATGCTAAAATAATATTTTACCATCAATTTCCTAAAAATCCACCCATAACACCCCAATTTTTTTAACTAGTCACATTCAAGAGAAATATTTTTTCAAATTTCAAAAGTTAAATATTTTACATGTTCACTTTACAAATATTAAATTTTATTTAAAAGCAATAATTTTCTTAGCTTTTAGTTGGTTCAAAACCAACTTATTAATAAGTAATTAATCTATGGAAAGTACTATTAATATAGTATATAATATAATAAAATCAATAATATGTTCTATATAAATATATAATAATATGCAATAATATTATATATAAATAATATATGAAATATTATTATTATTTTATATTATATTATATTACATCATAAATGTAATATATATATATCTCAGTTTGATTCGATAGCAATGGCAGAGTTTAGATGAACACTCATTTGTAATGGAAGACTAGGATCTCAACTAGCTCATGGAATAAAAAAGATTAAAAGTTTAGATTTTGATTAAAAATGTGAATTTTTTTGTGGTATATTAGATCTAAAATTAAATCTTAATATGATTCTTAAGGGTTGGTGAAAAAGTATAAATAAAGCTTAAAACCATTGTAAAAGAGATAGTAACAATGTAATAGTATTAGCCCACACAGGTAGCGGAGTTGGGCTTTAGCAGCGGGTTTGCAGATCTCAGTGCAATGGATGTGAGGATTGGGGATACCTCTGAGTTAACAAAAATATATATATTGAATGATAGTTGAAACTAATAAATCATATTATTGTACTAACTACTTAAAAAAAAGTAAATGTAAGAAATAAAGACAATCATTCTTTTAATAGATGATATTATATTATTTATATAAAAATAATTTATATAGTATAATATAATAGAATAAATAATATGTTATATATAAATATATAATAATATTACATATAAAGAATAAATTATATATATATATAATTTATTTATTATTATTATTATTTATAAATTAATTAATTTTATATAAATATATTTCAAATATATATCAATTTTTTTAATGCAATAGATTTACTTAAATTTATTTTATATAATTCATTGTATTATTTAATTATCTTAAATTTTTTATATAAATAATTTATTTTAAAATACAACAAATAATCTCAACATAAATCTAAAATAAATATATAGGTAATTCTTAATCCAGCGCTTACCAGCTGAAAAAGAAAGTATTTGATTTTATGTCAACAAATCTTCAAATTCCCCACGTTAATGTCAAACTCGGACAAGTAATACCTTTTTAAATGTGAAACTCGGGCACGTGAACAGTCAGAGCTTAGTGTGTTGCTCTTAAGTCCAGCCGTCCTTGTGATTTAAGTTTCGCAGAGTACAAATGCTGTATAAGAATTTTTTCCTGCAATTTACCCTTGATAGAGCTCTCAGTGAAGAATTGAGATGTTGGTGATCTCAATTCAGATTGAAACTCCGATATCCATATTCATAGAAATATATATTATTTTTGCTTAATTTTTCTTTGTTCATTTTGAAAAGACATCACATTTTCTTACATTCCTAAAAATCTAATTCTTTTCTAGTTGATGTCTATGGTTTGTAAGATATCTGAATGGTTAGAATTTAAACCAACATATTAGGGTTCTTCAATTTTACACGTATCTTAGGGCTGGTACTCATCCATACTTTTTTTTTTCATCAAATATAAACATTTAAACCTTATCTTTGACCAATGTTAACAAAATCATGATAAAGAAAAACCAACAATATTGATTTTCTTTCGGCAGGATATTGTGACATAATAGTATCTTTGTAGTTAATACCAATGTTAATACTTGTTCAGGAAAGATTAACAAAGGTCCCAAAAAATACCAAGTGAGAATATTGCGTAAATATTGGATAATTCAAAAAATCTGGGAAATTGATGAACTGTTTAAAATTCTCTAAAAAAAAGGTCTATAGGCTTCTGGATGTTACTTTTGTGCAATTTTTTTGAGAAAATTTGTTTTCCTCGAGAAGAGTTCTAATTGGCCCAGGGAAAATTGAGATTAATTGCCTATTTCAGAAAGAGATCTTTAAACTGCTTTAGAAATTTAGGACATTCATTTGTCTTTCTAATGAGCCAAGGTTTTATTGTACAAAAATCAAGAGTATTTAAATGGTAAACCCATTGATCACATACTTGGACTTGACTTGGACTCAGTGGACCAGAAATTTCTGACTCCGCAAAAACTCAGCGACTTAAAAAAATACTAAAATGTCTTTGAAAAACACTAGTTTTATACAAAATGCAGTTGCAAAATGTATCAAATGGCATTCCTCTACTGTTAGGTGCATGCCATTCAATGTAATTTGCAAATTTTTGTATGAAACATTTACCATTAATGCTGTCTTTGAAGTATTGATTGACGTTTTGCCTTTGAACTTCTGCAGCAATAAATTATGCTTGAAGTGTTAAAATTAAAAACTTTGGCAATCATTCATTAACGTGTCTTTAACACAGACTTTTTCTTTGGGGCGGCTGGCTAGTTGGCTGAACTCATGCCTTCATTACTTTTACATGCCAATCCCTGTGTATGTGTATGAGAGGTGAGGCAGCTGGTAGTTGGCTTTTGGAGGATCCTTCATTAATTCTGACACTGCTCTACAAATGTTATCTTTAGCGTGTTCCTTCAAGATTTTCCAACTTGGCTGCTCTGTCCATTCTACGACATCCCGAGAGCTGAGAGTCAACGTCCAACTTTCTCTTTTTATCCACAATCTGTATTAGAATTTTGTCACGGTGATCAGGAGTGATTTTTTTGTAAAACTTTAAGTTTTAGTTTTTAGTTATAATATGCGGTGGCTGTCGTTTTTAATCTTACTTTAATGTAGCTTTATCTTTTTAGTTTTCATGTTACTTACTAGTTTTTAGTTTTTAAATGTTAGTTTCATTTAGAATCTTCATTAGAATTTTTCTAGATTCTAGTTTCATTTAGCTTTTTAACATTCTCTTTCGATTTTTTTTCAGATTTTAGTTTAATTTCATTAGTTTTATTTTTAGATCTACTTTATATTTTGTAATTAGATTTTAGATTATTTTTAGATTCAAATTGTAATTAGCTTTTTAGATTTTAATTAGATTAGTTTTTGATTTTTTTTAATTAGATTAGTTTTAGATTTATTTTTTTAAGTAGCTTTTAATTAGATTTAGATTTTTAATGAGATTTTTTTAATTAGCCTCAATCTTAATTAAATGTATATTTTATTTTATTAGATTTTAGGTTTTTAATTTAGATTTGCAATTCAAATTTAGATTAATTAGCTTTTAAATTTAGATTTTAGATTAATAAATTTGTTAATTAGATTTTTATTTTAGAGTTACGTTTTAATTTAGTCTAGCTTTAGATTTTTATTTTTATTTTTATTTAATTTAGAATTAGATTTTTAGATTAATTTTGTTCGTTAACTTTTATTAGTTAGATTAATGTTATTTTCCCTTCTAGTTTAATTTCAATTATGTGGCTAATCTTTGACCTTCCTTTTGTAGGATTGAATGTCTACAATTCGAGATTTGCAACGTCCACTT
The DNA here is from genome assembly GCA_007258455.2 of Sequoia sempervirens. Taxonomy (NCBI): domain Eukaryota; kingdom Viridiplantae; phylum Streptophyta; class Pinopsida; order Cupressales; family Cupressaceae; genus Sequoia; species Sequoia sempervirens. Next base: position 15,696 of record VDFB02297477.1, read on the forward strand.
TCAGTTGCCAAAGATTGGAGACTCAAAACTACTAATCGTGTTTTTTGCAGGGTTCTCGCTTCAATTTTGTTTTATCTTGAGTGCCTCTTTCACATAGAAGGATTAGTGGGCCTAAAAAGAACTTGCATGCTTGAGTTGACATTATAAGCTTGGATTAAAATACATAGTGTTTGATGTGTTTGCCTCACACTTCAATTTAGCTATTAAAATGAACAAATGCTTTCAACTTGTGTAACCTTTGATTCAATAATAGGAGTATCCTCTCCCCTTGCGCACTTGTGCGATCCTGGGTGCAAGAGAAACTGTTATTGACTCTAGGAAATTGGGCCTTCCTTGGTGGGGAAAAGTACTCACTCCAAGGTGACTCAGACCCGCAACAGAGCTCTTTGGTCGAGCTACCCCCGACCGGTATACAAATGTGAATCCTAAGGGAAAGCCTAGGATTATGAGTGCGGATGTGTCATACGGACAGAGTAGTACTCCCATAAACCCTGTTGAGTGTAACCTCTTCAGGCTGGAGTGCCACCTAATCGGTGATTAATCTATTGCCCCATGTATGGCCACTCGAACGGGGGTCCCAAACTAAATACTTTTGTGTAGTAGCCAAAAACCTTCTATCTGCTAGTGCAGCAACGGTCGTTGTGAAGGCATCCACACCTTCACAGTCTTTAGTAGAGTTGATCAGCATGCCATGGGAGTTTTATGGGCGTTGGAAGCTTGGTTGGCCTGAGAAGAGAGTGCACTGTAAGGGGGATCCCGTGCAGCCAAGCTTTTGGATTCACACGCTAAGGATATGTGGCTGGGGAAACCCAAGTGGAATCTAGTAGATATTGTCCTGGCTTAACCATAGGATTGTGCTTGTCTTCTTTGTGATTGATTACACATTCAAAACATTGTGTTTGCTAAGTGTTTTCTGGATTCTCAAACAGTATACACAACAATCCCAAATCTGGAAACAAAACAATCAACTTCTGACAATTCAAACTTTTCATCAAAACATCACAAAACTGAATTCGAGTCCAACAATTTTGCTTACTGTCAAATATCTTTTCTCAAAGTCTTTGTCAGAAACCAGAACTGAAATTGCTCAAAATTTTCATCATTCAACCATTAGCTTGCATTTTTACCTTAGGTTCATCCTTGTTAATTTTAGTTGCATTCTCTAGGCTTCATAATCATCATTTCCTACATAGACTTGTCGTTAGGTTTTCATCTTTGCAGACTCTGGATTAGGCCACCTCATCACACTTTGCAAAATCAGCCTGGATTAGTTGCATGCTCTTAGTAATGATTGCCAATTCCTGTTTCAGCTATTCAAAATGAATTTGAATTATGATGCATTTTCTCCATTCAATTGTTTTCCTTCTAAAAATGTTTGCTTGGCACATATCTTTGTAACTTGCACAAATATATACCTATTGTTTTGGCTGGTAATATTTTGTGATGCTTTATTTAATTAGTATTCAATGATCAATACTTATACGATGAATATACTAACTTGTAGAGATATCTTTTCCTTTAATTTTAACAGGAATTCCATTTGATTGAGAAAAAGGAGCTTGCACCCCTTCAGGATCTGATAGATTCCATTCTAATTCCATACTAAAATGAATTTAGCATTGTAATTTTAGTTTTTGTCAATTCCCATACTTGAAAATATTCAAAAAGTTGTAAGGTTGGTATTCTCAAGGAATACCCTTAACTGATAAGTTGTTGGTATGTTTGTGCAATAAATGTATAGCTTAGTGAAGAAACCTTAAGTTTTTAATTGGGTGTGGTTTCAATGTGACTTTGTTTTAACTTATTTCTATATCCAAACTAGAGAGTCAAAGTTCTCTAGATTGCCCAATGCAATGTAGACACTTACGAATCTGGCCTTTGTCTCTGCCATGATATTTAAATAATCTTTGTTTTGTACATATAACAGATGGAAGTGGTAATATGTTGTGGTTGAGGTTGAGATTTAATATATATATATATGATATATGATATATGATATAATTTGCGTGTAATTTTTTATATGATGACTTCAATCCTAGTAGTAGTGTATTTCAGTCACAGTACATCTTACATAAGTTATTTCTCTTTCTTTTCTCTTTTTAGATCATAATTTTAGGTAAATCTTAAATTATTGAGAATTAACATCATAATTAGTGTTAATTTTTTAATAAATAATTGTAGAAAATATTAGTAATATATTCCAGACCACATTAGATCATTTTAAAAATAAAGAAGAAAATATTTTAAATCAATTTTCTATATAATTTAAATCTATAATTAATTGTTAGCTATTTTCTTTACAATTTTTTATTAAAAAGAAAGAATGCTCAATTTTTTTATAATCATTATTTTTAATTTGATCCAAGATTGAACAATAAGGGCGATTTTAGCATACAATATTTTTTAAATTTTTTTTGTTTTATTCTTTTGGCATGCTCTTCTATATTTTATTTTATGTTTTTGGCCATCAGCTAAATGCTACACTTACGCGGAAGATGTAATTCTTTAAATTTTTAATTTGTAAATTATCTTATTTTAATTTTTATCTTTGAAGATATTATAGTTCTAAAATTCTAAGTATTGAATTGTATTGTACAGAAAAGTCCTCTAAAACATTACCTATAGTTTTAAATTCAGTAAAGTGGGTCAAACAACTTTTGCAAGGAGGACTAAACAAAAACTATAGCGTAAAGATTTTTTAATATACTATTTTTATTATAGATATAAAATATGTAATGTCAAACTTATTAAAAAATAGATAAATTCATATGTTTACAAGTCTATATTAGATAAAAAATAAATATAAATAGAAAAAAATATTAAATTGAATTTTACTTATTAAATTTTAATATATTTTTATTTAGATTTAATTCAAATAGTGGAGAGATTTATAATTATATTTATTAGGTTTTGTTATATTTGATCTCTTTTAGTTATTTTGACAACTTATAGTTCAAAGATTTTTTAAATATATTTTATTTATTCTATTTTATTAGATATTTTATTCAAACTCATCTCACATAGCGTAAAGATTTGTTTTTTATATTATTTATATTATATTTTATTATACTAGGTTATGTTTTTAAACACAAGAAAAATCGTCCTTCAATGAGAATCACTATAGTGGCATAAAGGTCTACGTGCACCAAATCAAGTTGAAGCATCTTACCCCATCCATAATAAATCCAACACTCCATCCATCTTATCCATAATAAATCAATTCATCCATGAACCGTCTATCAAATCCATGTTCACCCATTGCCATCCATAATCCAAATCATTAATAAATCCGTTCATCCATGAACCGTTTATCAAATCCATGTTCACCCATCGCCATCCATAATCCAAATCTTCTTGATCTTGGTCAACATTTAGTGTACACTTAACACTTACTTATGGTAAATTCCTTGACATGGGTTGTTATCATTCACCATACCCACTGTTATTATCTGAGCCATCAACAATTCTCCAAATGACCATCCGCTATCCAAATTGTAATCCACCCATTACATTGCATAAGCATACATATATTATTTTCATATAATAAAGGAGTATGCAAAACATGCTAGAGGTGTTCTCTATATATTACAAGCAATTTGTATTTAATTCAAGCAAAATTGTATATATTTGGGAGTACGAAAAAAATGTCAAAGGTGTTCCTTTATATATTACTGACATTTTCTATATAATTCGAACAAGCTATAATGAACACATTTTATGTTTACCTCTTTATTCTTTGATACAAATGGTTATAAACCCATTATTTTTTCATGATTTCTATTTTCTGTTGTGAGATTAAAAATTTGTTTGTTTTGGTACTGGTCGCTGGCTTTATCTCCAAATATGTATTACACATACTTTGTAAAAATATACATACAATTTTATACAAGTGCTAAACTACATGTCACACCCCCTCTTACTTCTCTATATTTTTCCATCTACGTAACCCTTGCAACCCCTCTGGTGCAAGTGCTAGTATAACAAAAATATAATAGTGTATTTGTATTATATTATTCTTATTTTTTATTTTTTCGTTTTATTCATATTATTTTTATTATTGTTTTAAATTAATTTAATTTATTTTCATTTTACATTAGATAATATGATAAAAAAACAATCAATAAAGATATATTTCAGTGTGATTTATATTAGATTATTTAAAGGTATATAAGCTAATTAATATTTTTGATATTGATAAATAGAATTAAAAGGGCTCAAATCCTTATGCAACAACAAAGCCAAAAGGTAGATTTGTTAGTATTTGAGTATTTCATTTGCATCGTTCTTATCAATTTTGTTTGCATATTAATTTCAGAATCACAAAAACAGACAATTAACCATCTGAAAAGTAAATCTTGCATTTGTCTCTGATCCCAGTTTTTCCTTAATTTTAGATTTTCTTGTAAAGCATGTTCTTATTACCTGGCAAATGCTTCATTCTATAAAAAGAAAAAAATGTAAAATTGAATGAATAGTCATGAAAAACACTATACTACTATATATATATATGAATAATGCTGGCTTTTATATACAATTTTATCTACATTGTAAAAACAAAGCATACGTTCATACTGTATTATAATTCGTCAAAGGAAATGGAATATCTAGGCCATACACGCCAAACAAAATTTCTTGAGATTAAACCCCAAAGCAAAAGATTATCCAATATATCTGTACGCTGAAAGGCATTTCCTACAGTCACAGCAGAACATGAGCTAAAAGATTCAGTTTACACAAAAACTCAACATTAAATCTCGCATGCATAATAAATCCGAACCGCATGAATATATTAATTGGTTAGAAGATTTTTTATCAGCATTCAAAGGAATGTCCCACGTGAATATATGAATAATCTAAAAATAGAATTCTTACACTAATTAAATTCAATCATTAATAAAATAATAATAGAATTCTTACGTTAATTAAATTCAATCATTAATAAAATAATTAATAATATAATAATAATTTAATATATTAATCTAAAAATAATTAAAAAATATAATAACATTAATATAATATAATAATATTAATATACTAATAATAATATAATTAGTCAATAGGCTATATTATGTATGAGCTTTTGGCCTGAAACAAATATACTAAGAATTTTCCCTGCTTAACCATCCAGTCAAGACTGTTCCCTTCCTTTTGTTAGAGTGTTAGTGTAATAGTAAACAGTTTTTAAGTAGATAATGTATTTCAGTCATAGTACATCTTATATAAGTTATTTCTCTTTCTTTTCTCTTTTTAGATCATAATTTTAGGTAAATCTTAAATTATTGAGAATTAACATCATAATTAGTGATAATTTTTTAATAAATAATTGTAGAAAATATTAGTAATGTATTCCATACCACATTAGATCATTTTAAAAATAAAGAAGAAAATATTTTATATCAATTTTCTATATAATTTAAATCTATAATTAATTGTTAGCTATTTTCTTTATAATTTTTTATTAAAAAGAAAGAATGTTCAATTCTTTTTATAATCATTATTTTTAATTTGATCCAAGATTGAACAATAAGGGCGATTTTAGCATACAACATTTTTTAATTTTTTTTTGTTTTATTCTTTTGGCATGCTCTTCTATATTTTATTTTATGTTTTTGGCCATTAGCTAAATGCTACACTTACGCAGAAGATGTAATTCATTAAATTTTTAATTTGTAAATTATCTTATTTTAATTTTTATCTTTGAAGATATTATAGTTCTACAATTCTAAGTATTGAATTTCATTAAATTTTTAATTTGTAAATTATCTTATTTTAATTTTTATCTTTGAAGATATTATAGTTCTACAATTCTAAGTATTGAATTGTATTGTACAGAAAAGTCCTCTAAAACATTACCTATAGTTTTAAATTCAGTAAAGTGGGTCAAACAACTTTTGCAGGGAGGACTAAACAAAAACTATAGTGTAAAGATTTTTAATATACTATTTTTATTATAGATATAAAATATGTAATGTCAAACTTATTAAAAAATAGATAAATTTATATGTTTACAAGTCTATATTAGATAAAAAATAAATATAAATAGAAAAAATATTAAATTGAATTTTACTTATTAAATTTTAATATATTTTTATTCAGATTTAATTCAAATAGTGGAGAGATTTATAATTATATTTATTAGGTTTTGTTATATTTGATCTCTTTTAGTTATTTTGACAACTTATAGTTCAAAGATTTTTTAAATATATTTTATTTATTCTATTTTATTAGATATTTTATTCAAACTCATCTCACATAGCGTAAAGATTTGTTTTTTATATTATTTATATTATATTTTATTATACTAGGTTATGTTTTTAAACACAAGAAAAAATCGTCCTTCAATGAGAATCACTATAGTGGCAAAAAGGTGTCATGCAAAATCAAACATCTATGTGCACCAAATCAAGTTGAAGCATCTTACCCCATCCATAATAAATCCAACACTCCATCCATCTTATCCATAATAAATCAGTTCATCCATGAACCGTCTATCAAATCCATGTTCACCCATCGCCATCCATAATCCAAATCATTAATAAATCTGTTCATCCATGAACCGTTTATCAAATCCATGATCACCCATCGCCATCCATAATCCAAATCTTCTTGATCTTGGTCGACGTTTAGTGTACACTTAACACTTACTTATGGTAAATTTCTTGACATGGGTTGTTATCATTCACCATACCCACTGTTATCTGAGCCATCAACAATTCTCCAAATGACCATCCGCTATCTAGATTGTAATCCACCCATTACATTGCATAAGCATACATATATTCTTTTCATATAATAAAGGAGTATGCAAAACATGCTAGAGGTGTTCTCTATATATTACAAGCAATTTGTATTTAATTCAAGCAAAATTGTATATATTTGGGAGTACGAAAAAAATGTCAAAGGTGTTCCTTTATATAGTACTGACATTTTCTATATAATTCGAACAAGCTATAATGAACACATTTTAAGTTTACTTCTTTATTCTTTGATACAAATGGTTACATACAATTTTATACAAGTGCTAAACTACATGTCACACCCCCTCTTACTTCTCTATATTTTTTCATCTATGTAACCATTGCAACCCCTCTGGTGCAAGTGCTAGTATAACAAAAATATATAGTGTATTTGTATTATATTATTCTTATTTTTTATTTTTTTGTTTTATTCATATTATTTTTATTATTGTTTTAAATTAATTTAATTTATTTTCATTTTACATTAGATAATATGATAAAAAACAATCAATAAAGATATATTTCAGTGTGATTTATATTACATTATTTAAAGGTATATAAGCTAATTAATATTTTTGATATTGATAAATAGAATTGAAAGGGCTCAAATCCTTATGCAACAACAAAGCCAAAAGGTAGAAAAAACATGTACCATGAGCAATGGGACAAACCAAAGCACTCCACAAGACAAAAAAGAGTGAGGTACAATTGTATCCCAAGTTGCCAAAAACAACTACAAACAAGAGATAAAACTAGGATCTCCAAGGTCTTGCTTAGACAATTCTAGACCTTGCTCTACTTTTCCTCTCATCCATCACTCTAGCATGTGTTTGGTATAAAGGTTTGGGAAGACCTTTCTTCCTCCTAACAAAAATCCAAGAGATATTATCACTCAATTTCTCAAAACAAGGAGAAGCAAGGGGGGATTCCCCTATAGAAAGCTTGTCAAGATGTGAAGTAGGGGCAAAAGATCGACAAGGCAAAGAAAAATGATGAACCTCCACCACATGAGTAATTTGAAGCTGATTTGAAGCCAAAATACATATTTAATGTTAGTATGTGTATTTTGGCAATCGCATGACCAAGAGGAAACATCTCAAAGGATTTAACAAAGAGTTCTAATTTGTAATGTTTTTTCCCTCTTCAAGATGATCCTTTCTCAACACTGGGTAGTAGGGGACTTGCAAGTCTTTCATTGAGATTGAACACACTCTCTTTCTCTCTCTTTTACCCAAAGTTTGTTTCCCATTTGAAGCATATGGATGTGCACAAGGATATGAGTGTTGAAGTTAAGAGGCACACACACACATTTAGTTACTACTAATCTATCAAGAATTATTCATGGGAGGCATTAAATTTGGATACAACTTTCAAGTGGAATTATTTTTTCATTGAGTTTGGTAGTATCTTAGACAAGTTAGATCTTTTAGTTTTTTTTTAGTGTAATCTTTCTCCTCTTTCACAATAATTTGTAATTAGATAAATTGTTTTACCTAGAAGCAACTTGAATGGCGATGGGGTGGTTTGAGATTAGGATGCACTTCAAGAAATCCTAGAACAAGTATTTATCATTATAATTTTAATGTGAAGGTTTGTAACAAAATGAATGTAAGTTATAAGTTAAACTCATCTACATACTCAATTGTGGTGGTAGCCATTTCCTTGTCATTGTACACACATAAAGCATTATCAAAATTTTGCAAATTATTTTAAAATCTTGTGTCAACATTTTTTTTTTAGAATGTAAGGTTTATCTTTTTTAATAGTCATTGTGTTGGCCAATGATTATTAGTATCTAGTCATTTTTGGTCACATCTCTCAAACTCTATATAAGGATATGAACCTCTTTGTAATCATCACTCTAATATTTCCAAATATAATATATTGAATTATTTTTTGATACCTCAAATGTGCTTATTTCTCATTTTTTTTATATGGCATGAGTTGAGTTTAGAGTTAGAAGAAAGGTGTATGATAAGATCACAAGTCGTTGAAAAATGTGAGCAAGAGAAATCATTCATTCACAAGTAGAGCATGATTTCCTGGGCATTAGGTGGTAGGCATGACATAAGGGTTCAAAATATGTCCCCGAATTGTGAGGTAATTGTTTTCATCCCAACTTTGCAAAGGTCAAGAGTTACAATGTATAGGGTCGTGGTCATGATTAAACTAGAAAATCTTGTAATAGATAGTCATGGGAAATGAGAGGAAGTTGATAGCATAAACACTTCCTAAGTTAATCAATGAGATAATTGCATGCAAACTATGATCTAGCAATTGCAAAGGAAAATACACACACAAAAGATTATACCACAATGACTTAGTGTCTATCATGGGAAAAAAACCCAACCTCCAAAACTCGAACCGATGTATTCACAATACCAAGTTGGTTACAATACATCAACATGTTCAAGCCTTCACAAGAGAACAACAAACACAAGTTTGGATTTTTTTTGACAACATATCTCTCAACAAAATCATGCCATACTACATCTTCATCCTAGGCACCAATATATAGAAGACACAAATCCAAAAACCACAAATGGTAAACCATAAACCATGGGAGAAATCTCTCCCAAAAATGACATCCAAATTTCTTTGAGTTCTAATACAAGTCTCATTATGAGTAAATATGCTAACCTTAGAAGATTCTCTTACATTGCCATAATTTGTCATAGTCAACTCACCAACTTGAACATTCCATTTTGGCCCATTCAAAGATGCCTTATGATATGTCATAATATGCAACATAGAGTTGGTCAAAATTCAACTCTATTATGTAACTCCCTACAATTATGCTCTTACATGTGTTGTATAATTCATTATAAGTAACCCCCATATCCCATAATTCCTTAATGATTTTAGATGTTCTTGCAACTTATTCAACATGTGGCCAAAAGTGTCACCTCAAAGTAAGGTGCCCTCTTTTTCATGTGGGAAAAATAATAAATACAATGAATACAATGAATAATAAATACGAAACATTGAGGTGCAAAGTTGACACCTTTCCCAACATTCTCCCATTTGTTAGACAACTTACAAGAGAAAAAAATAACTTTCAATAATTTGTAAACTAATTGCTAGGGGCTTGAGGCCCATAAATTCATTACACCACTTGAATTTCTCTATGCTCATAGAATTTGTCAACACATCTACAACACTCATTAGAGTATCGATCTTTTCAAACATCAACCTTCCATCCTTCGTCATGTCATGAAAAAATGATATTAAACATTTATATGCTTTGTTTGTGTGTGAAAATTTGGGTTCTTTGCTAAGTTGACGGTGCTTTGATTGTCACATCCACTTTAAACTACTCAATGACTCAATTCAATATTCAAACATAATTTTTGTAGTGGATAAAGTGATTGCAACATGTTTGCTCATCCAACTAATTGTACCACCTAACAACTTAAAAACATAACCATTGGAAGTTCTTTTGTTATCCACTCTTCTATTCTATTCAAATCAACAAACTCTTTAATCTCCAAGTGCTACAAGTACTCATTGAATATACTACAAGTGCCGTCATTATGCTACATGAGACCATGGTAGCAAATAAAATACTCTATAATGCCCCATAAGTACCAAAGAATCTCTTCACTACTCCTTGGTGCTCTTTGCTAAGATTAGTCATAAACTAATTCAACTCCCATTTCTTGGGAAATGTTTGGTCTGGTGTAGACCATAACATACATCAACTACCAATTGCACTTGTAATCCAGTATAAAATTCTAGGTTAATGTAATAAAGCATAAAAACTAACCCTAAACCAAAAATGGAGTACAAGCATAAAAACATGAAATATAGAACAATAATACTATAAAGTCTTCATGCCATCATTGCTTTACCTCCATTTCCCTTCTCCATTTTGCTTGAATATAATAATTGCCCTTAGATTTGGATCTACAATAGTAGTCTATGACAATGCCTAGCAAAATATTGATGATAGTTGTCTCACACTAATAGCATATATTAGCTCAAGATGTAGATGTCTAGATAGCATAAGGTGTGTGTATGTCAAAATGAAAAATTGAATTTTGAATTAAATAATAATTTCATTCAAAAGTTATAACAAACTACTGCTCTCTTTCAAGACAATCATTCAATCCAAAAAAATCTAAAATTATGATCAAAACAATTCTTCACTCCTTACACATCAATCTGATGTCAATATTAAAGCCTCCTCAAGGAAAAGGTATTGAACTTCATTTTTTTTTTAGAGAATTCCTTTGGGATGAGAATGTTACTTCGAAGAAAAATCTCCCACTCGTGGCATGAAACTCTTTATGCAGTTCAAAAATTCATTGTGGGGCAGGGCTGAGAGATTTATTCTTACAAAATAAAGCTTTGGGGGAAAAATTGGTATGGAAAATTTATGCTAAACTTGAGACAAGGTGGTGCCAAATAATGAGGCATAAATACTCTGAATCTCTTGAAAATGAAAGAATTTTCACTTATAAAAATCTTCCTCAAGGCTCAAAAGTATGGAATTTTATTTCGTCCTACAGATCAATGATCCTTCCTCATCTCTCTTGGTTAGTTCATAATGGGTAAAAGCAAATTTTTGGGTTGATGCCTACAATGGTTTCAAGACTCTCCGAACCTTAGGGGATTGGGGTCAAATTGAGGCTATCCTCAAGGATCTCTGGGGGGACAGAGTTAAAGACTACCTTCATATAATTCTGGGGGATAGTGGTATTGTTGCCTGAAAAGATTTTATTTTCTCTCGATTCCCATTCATATGAAGATTTCTCTCAAAAATGAGCTTAAGAAGGGTCATATATTTTTGTCCAATAAGAAAGATACCATTGTATGGACTAAAAGTAAATTTGGTAACTACATGGTTAAAGATGGTTATAATGCTTTAAGTTCCACCACCCTATTGAAACCATGGCCTTACAAACTATGTTGTGGACTATGTGTCCTCCCCAAAGATGAAGCTTTCACTTGGCTAGCCTTAAAAGACATAATTATAATAGGGTCACGTTTGGATACACTAGGAATACCACCTCTATTCCTATGTGTCTTATGTAGCCAAGCTTATGAATCTACAAATCATCTTCTCATTGGCTGTGATTTTGCTCACAATTGTCGGACTTGGTTGTTGAACAAACTTAGTTGGTCAAGTCGTTTACACAACTCAACTCTAAATCATTTTTCAGTTGGCCTCTCCTCTTTCCTAATTCTTCCCTTTCATGTATTTGGGAGATCAGTCCTTCCATAGTAGTTTGGAATATTTGGTTGGAAAGGAATAATAGAATATCCAAAAAAATGTCTTTAAAGGTATCCTAAGTGTTACAGAAAATTGAAATTGCTATCTCTGAAGTGAATTGTCTTGGGTTTTCAAAAACTTGCATGGTTCAAAATATTTTTCTTTGTGGGATGTCTTCATTACTAAAAACTAGTCTCTTATTAAACTCCAACAAGTCAGATCCATTCAATCCAGTAAACCCAAAATTGATAGAGAGTTGGTTGAGTGGGTTCCTTGTTGGTTCATCAAAATCAACTTTGATGGGGTCTCACAGGGCAACCCTGGAAAATTCGGTGCTGTTGTAGTGCTAAGAGATTGGCAAAGTAAGTTTGTTGGGGTAGTTTGTGAACATCTTGTAGATGGAACTAACAATGTGGTAGAGTTTAACATGTTAAGGCTAGACATAGAATTGGCATTAAAACTCTCCATCCCTCATGTCATTCTCAAAGAGGATTCTATGGTAGTGATATCTACAATCAAGAACAAAAAGAGAAATTCCTGGTATTTGAATTATTTTCCTTTTCCTATCTTATCACATCTTGAAAAATTCTCTTCATTTCAGGTAGACCATTGCTATAGGGAAGCCAATTGTCATGCAGACTCTTTGGCCAATAAACCCATCTATTTTTTTTTAGAAACCTTGAGATCTTCTATGAATAGAAATGTTAGTCTTTGTTCACATGAGAATTTTCATGCCATCAATCTCTTTTGGATACTTTACCACTTATGGAATCCCAATGTCTTGGAAATTTAGCAGCTCTGTTTTTTGCTACAATAGTCACATTTCTTGAATATGTTGGTTGGAGATTCAATTGTCAAAGCAATTTGAATGCTAACGTGTCTTTGGTATTCATGTCCAAACATGTGCTTATTCCATAGCTTGCAGGTTTTATGCTAATCTTGGTGGGGAACTATTTAAATACTTGGGTAAACCCACAAAAGTGGTTTACAATTTGAATGAGGAAGGAAAACTTGTAAAAAGTGACCCCATGCCAAAAAATTTCATCTTGGGGGTTCAAACAAACCAAAAGAGGGTTCACTTGAACTAGGGTTCGAGCAAACCCATTTAATCCATGTACGGACCAATCAACCAAAACAATATGGAAACCATTTTATGAACCAAGGTTAGAACCTTGGTTCACTCAAACCCTTAGGGGTTCACTCGAATCCCCCCTTGTTCGGGCGAACCCCCCCTTTCCCTAATTTTTTACTTTGTTCACAAGAAAAAATCAAAATTTTTGCACTTTGAAGCTCGGGTTCAAAATGAAAATGGTGGAGACTTCACAGTCCCAACTGGAATTAGGTAGTCCTTGGAATGAGCTATCCAACAAATATAATTTTAATATGTTTTGGTTTTATTATGTATTTTTTTTTTAGTTTTGTTAAACATAAGTTTTTCACCAAAAATCAAGCTCTCTGTTCTGCACATGTGGAAAAATAGGAGACTATCAATTTTTTTTTTTGAAAAATATGAGTGCACTAGATATTGAAGTCCTTGATCCAACAAAAATAAATTGAATTTTGATATAGACAAAAAAGTTACAGGTTTTTTTTTTTTTTTAACGAGGGGAATCGAGTGCAGCACGACCCCCCATATAACCCCACACCGTCGATAAAATTTTTACTGTGACGGGCAGTCCTGGCGGGACACACCAACCGGTACCTTGGGAGCACCAGAGAGTCAAACCCATGGTGGGCACCCTGCTACAGGGAACACCTTAACCAACTGAGCTGGGACCGGCGCCCCAAAAAAGTTACAGGTTAAACAGTCATGCTATGTCTGAATTGTAATTGGTTTGACTTTAAAACTTGATTAAAGAAAAATTATTCAATAAAAAACTATCTAACCAAGTGGAAACACTAGATATCGGAGTTACAAATCTAAATTTGAAAGAATTAGAATTTTATCCTTCATGGAAAAAAGTTATGCGTTATATGGTGAGCGTCACTTTTTAAAAATGTTATTTTCTGAAAAAAACTAGTTTTCGAGGGAGATGGAAAAAGAAGTGCAATCTGATTCCAAAATTTTTGAAAAAAATATATTTAGAATCTACAAATAAAATTTCATGAAGCTTTAGTTTGCATCATCTTCAAATTCCTCATGGTTTAGCCACTATAGGTGCCCAAAAGTAAAGATTTAGTTAAAAAAATTATTTCAGTGTCTAGTTTGTCCAAAAATTGTAAACCACTATTGTGGGATCACCCACTTCGATGCTTAATATTTGGTATTGTTCTTCTTATTTCCCATCAGGTCGTCAAAGAGACTCACTTTGATGTTTTGCCAAAATATGCCTGTCTCTCAGATTAAAGGCTTATAAAAAGTCGAAGGGACTCACTTTATTGTCCTACAAAAAATGATAGGTATCTTTGATATGACACATCGACATCTTATCGGAGTATTGAAAGGACTCACCACCAAGTCTCGCTAAAATCCACCTATTAGCTTGATGAAGACCTTCGATCGATAGTGAAAGAAAGGTGGAATCCCGAGAACGGATGTCCGGACCCCCGGGCCCGAAGGATCTGAAGGACGCTAGTCCAAAATAGAAATGCCCACAGCTGGGAGAAGGGCAGAGCTCAAAGCAAGGAGAGGCCGAAAGAGTTTGCCATCAAAATTGTGGATAAGGAAGCACAGACACCCAGCGTCCAGAGCCCACATCGAATAAAGATGTTCTGAGTTCAACCGTGACTCCAATCGGAGAATGAAGGCCCAGGACCTGGATGGCGGAGCTCCACCAGAAACTTAGAGGCAAACACGGAGGAAACCAAGAGGAACTCTAGAGGGCGGGGTCCGCAAACTTGAAGGGTACCCAATCAAATTTGAAATGCCCACGGTGAGGAGAAGGGCGGACCCTGGAGCTCAGAGAGGCAGCAAGAGTTCGATGTCTATACAATGGCGTCGAGGGTGACTTTTGGTCAACGAAGTCTAATGGCTCGGGCCCAAGGGAGGAAATTGCCGTCGGCGGCAAGTTTCATCGTTTATAACGGACGGCCAAGGCAGGCCTCGGGGTCGAAGGGGATGATCTCCCTGCGCGAAGAATGGCTGCGGTGGTGTAAGGTTCTGGATTGGTGGTGAGGGCACCCACAAAGGTTTCTCAAGTTTTTAACACATGGGTTTTCTGCGCGATGCCGTGCTTTATTATTTTCATTCCTTCTTAATGTTTCTTATTTAATTAAATCCTTAGAAATCACCAAAATAATGCTAGGGAGGGCGAACGGAGGACCTACCTCAAACACGCGATGCGGGGAGATGTGGGATCCACCTATGATTGATGAAATGATGTTGAAGGCGATGAATGTGACGGTATCAAAGATGGTGGGCTCCTCAATGAAGTTCTCCAATCGCTCTGCAATTCTGTCAAATGATAAAGACGGGTCGGAGTGGGAATTTTATACCCCTAATCGCCATTAATGACCCTATTGAATGTAGGTACGGCGAGAGAAAAGTTGGTGAATTCAAAAAAATGACAATGACAGCAAGAGACCCAGGGTTCAACGGCCAGGGAGGCGCTTGGCAGCGGCTGCTGAAGTTTCGGGTTGGAATGGCGGCGACGAAGAGAGAGTCGGGGCCCAGAGGGTGGAGTTCCGCCAAAGATCCGCCATCATGGAAGGCGGACATCACAAAATTTTGGGCTCAGAATTTTGGATGGCTGAGCCCGGAGCACCCAAAGGTGGTCAAGGCCTCCCACAAATTTTGGTCAGCGAAAATGGTGGTGAGACCCGGAGGGCGGGACACCGCAGGAAGTTTGTTGTCAGGGACGGCGAAGCACGGTCAGAACCCTTTTATATGTTTAGTGGCCTCCCACAAATATATGTTTAGTGGCCTTGCCACTTTTATTGAAACAAAAGCCATCATATTCTTGTACATAATAGTAAAAACAAAAAAATACCAAAATAATAGTAAAACTGGAGTAAAATTGATTTTAGAAAATGCTAAAATAATAGTTTACCATCAATTTCCTAAAAATCCACCCATAACACCCCAATTTTTTTAACTAGTCACATTCAAGAGAAATATTTTTTCAAATTTCAAAAGTTAAATATTTTACATGTTCACTTTACAAATATTAAATTTTATTTAAAAGCAATAATTTTCTTAGCTTTTAGTTGGTTCAAAACCAACTTATTAATAAGTAATTAATCTATGGAAAGTACTATTAATATAGTATATAATATAATAAAATCAATAATATGTTCTATATAAATATATAATAATATGCAATAATATTATATATAAATAATATATGAAATATTATTATTATTTTATATTATATTATATTACATCATAAATGTAATATATATATATCTCAGTTTGATTCGATAGCAATGGCAGAGTTTAGATGAACACTCATTTGTAATGGAAGACTAGGATCTCAACTAGCTCATGGAATAAAAAAGATTAAAAGTTTAGATTTTGATTAAAAATGTGAATTTTTTTGTGGTATATTAGATCTAAAATTAAATCTTAATATGATTCTTAAGGGTGGGTGAAAAAGTATAAATAAAGCTTAAAACCATTGTAAAAGAGATAGTAACAATGTAATAGTAATAGCCCACATAGGTAGCGGAGTTGGGCTTTAGCAGTGGGTTTGGAGATCTCAACGTAATTCTCAACGTAATCGACGTGAGGATTGGGGATACCTCTGAGTTAACAAAAATATATATATTGAATGATAGTTGAAACTAATAAATCATATTATTGTACTAACTATTAAGAAAAAAATGTAAGAAATAAAGACCATCATTCTTTTGATAGATGATATTATATTATTTATATAAAAATAATTTATATAGTATAATATATAGAATAAATAATATGTTATATATAAATATATAATAATATTACATATAAAGAATAAATTATATATATATATATATAATTTATTTATTATTATTATTTATAAATAAATTAATTTTATATAAATATATTTCAAATATATATCAATTTTTTTAATGCAATAGATTTACTTAAATTTATTTTATATAATTCATTGTATTATTTAATTATCTTAAATTTTTTATATAAATAATTTATTTTAAAATACAACAAATAATCTCAACAGAAATCTAAAATAAATATATAGGTAATTCTTAATCCAGCGCTTACCAGCTGAAAAAGAAAGTATTTGATTTTATGTCAACAAATCTTCAAATTCCCCACGTTAATGTCAAACTCGGACAAGTAATACCTTTTTAAATGTGAAACTCGGGCACGTGAACAGTCAGAGCTTAGTGTGTTGCTCTTAAGTCCAGCCGTCCTTGTGATTTAAGTTTCGCAGAGTACAAATGCTGTATAAGAATTTTTTCCTGCAATTTACCCTTGATAGAGCTCTCAGTGAAGAATTGAGATGTTGGTGATCTCAATTTAGATTGAAACTCCGATATCCATATTCATAGAAATATATATTATTTTTGCTTAATTTTTCTTTGTTCATTTTGAAAAGACATCACATTTTCTTACATTCCTAAAAATCTAATTCTTTTCTAGTTGATGTCTATGGTTTGTAAGATATCTGAATGGTTAGAATTTAAACCAACATATTAGGGTTCTTCAATTTTACACGTATCTTAGGGCTGGTACTCATCCATACTTTTTTTTTTCATCAAATATAAACATTTAAACCTTATCTTTGACCAATTTTAACAAAATCATGATAAAGAAAAACCAACAATATTGATTTTCTTTCGGCAGGATATTGTGACATAATAGTATCTTTGTAGTTAATACCAATGTTAATACTTGTTCAGGAAAGATTAACAAAGGTCCAAAAAAATACCAAGTGAGAATATTGCGTAAATATTGGATAATTCAAAAAATCTGGGAAATTGATGAACTGTTTAAAATTCTCTAAAAAAAAGGTCTATAGGCTTCTGGATGTTACTTTTGTGCAATTTTTTTGAGAAAAATTGTTTTCCTCGAGAAGAGTTCTAATTGGCCCAGGGAAAATTGAGATTAATTGCCTATTTCAGAAAGAGATCTTTAAACTGCTTTAGAAATTTAGGACATTCATTTGTCTTTCTAATGAGCCAAGGTTTTATTGTACAAAAATCAAGAGTATTTAAATGGTAAACCCATTGATCACATACTTGGACTTGACTTGGACTCAGTGGACCAGAAATTTCTGACTCCGCAAAAACTCAGCGACTTAAAAAAATACTAAAATGTCTTTGAAAAACACTAGTTTTATACAAAATGCAGTTGCAAAATGTATCAAATGGCATTCCTCTACTGTTAGGTGCATGCCATTCAATGTAATTTGCAAATTTTTGTATGAAACATTTACCATTAATGCTGTCTTTGAAGTATTGATTGACGTTTTGCCTTTGAACTTCTGCAGCAATAAATTATGCTTGAAGTGTTAAAATTAAAAACTTTGGCAATCATTCATTAACGTGTCTTTAACACAGACTTTTTCTTTGGGGCGGCTGGCTAGTTGGCTGAACTCATGCCTTCATTACTTTTACATGCCAATCCCTGTGTATGTGTATGAGAGGTGAGGCAGCTGGTAGTTGGCTTTTGGAGGATCCTTCATTAATTCTGACACTGCTCTACAAATGTTATCTTTAGCGTGTTCCTTCAAGATTTTCCAACTTGGCTGCTCTGTCCATTCTACGACATCCCGAGAGCTGAGAGTCAACGTCCAACTTTCTCTTTTTATCCACAATCTGTATTAGAATTTTGTCACGGTGATCAGGAGTGATTTTTTTGTAAAACTTTAAGTTTTAGTTTTTAGTTATAATATGCGGTGGCTGTCGTTTTTAATCTTACTTTAATGTAGCTTTATCTTTTTAGTTTTCATGTTACTTACTAGTTTTTAGTTTTTAAATGTTAGTTTCATTTAGAATCTTCATTAGAATTTTTCTAGATTCTAGTTTCATTTAGCTTTTTAACATTCTCTTTCGATTTTTTTTCAGATTTTAGTTTAATTTCATTAGTTTTATTTTTAGATCTACTTTATATTTTGTAATTAGATTTTAGATTATTTTTAGATTCAAATTGTAATTAGCTTT
>VDFB02297478.1:0-29648 GCA_007258455.2 Sequoia sempervirens
TTTTATATCGTCTTGCCGCATAAGCTTTGAGAACTCAGTATGATCATATTGAGAGTTGTTCTTTCCCCCAAATTCAACTTGAAGCTTATCCAAATCAAAATTTTGCTGCATAAGGCTGGCACTTTCTTCACTCTTTGTGTAAATAAATTTCACTTTCTGGAATGTCTTTGGATCAAGGAAGTACTTGACTACCTGCATATAGAGAGATAAGAATATTAGCTTCTAGATGAAACATGAGAGACAAAGAACTATAAGCAATAAAATCAGCATAGTGCACATGTTGCAGAGCATTGACCTTCCAAAAGGCTTCAAATATCCTAGGAGGGTTGTATAGTAAAGCAACTGCCAGCCTCTCGGGATAGTGATTTTGTAAGATATTTGCAGTTTCACGAGCTGTCTTAATAGGCACTGAATTTGACAATGACCACCCGCTGAAATCAATTAGCCATACCATCTGTTCCTGGCCTGATGGCAAATTAATAATGGCATTCTCAAGTAGATAAACCAGGTGACGTAGTTGATCATCTTGTGATGTAGTATTCTGTAAAACCAAAAACACCATACACATGATTGAATGCTATTCACTATTCCGAAAGTAAAAATATGCTTGAATTACTTCATTACTACAAAAGAGACCTGCTTTCCAGGTCGTAGCACAATGACAGTTCTCCCCAACCGATCAAGATAATTAGCCCTGTATATTTTCCCAGTTTCACCTTCTACAGCAACTTCATCCTGAAAGAAAAGTAATAACGAGAATTAGACAAATGAACTCTCAATTATATCTTGAAATTTTTTATCAGACAACTGGAACTACAGAAAATTTAGCTCAACTTTAAGAGTTTAACTGATGGTCTTCAAGAAAACATTAATCCCATCCTTTCTAGGCTGTATATAATTTGACTGTGTAAATCTAAAGAAAATCCATTTAAGATATTTCTGTATCAATTAAGCAAAAGTAACAGAGATTCTACATCAAACAACTCTACATGAGGTGATAACCAAAGAGAATATAGCAAACGATAATCTCAAAGGCAATGAAACAAGGATTTCAAACAGAAAATGAACATTGAAGATAGCCAAAAAGTTTGATAGCAATGACACTTCTATGGACCAACCTCAATATTTCAATGACATTCCCTAATGATTTCTTGCAAGAGACCTATTACAATTTACATCTAAATTAAGATTTGGTAATAACCAGTAGCCCTTTACTAGGCCAACCAAACAAGAGCAAAAATAGTGATCATTACCAACAAATTTCAGAGATGCCAGGGTTGCTGTATTAACATTTCAGCTTTCCAAGTAGCATCCTCAGTAACCAGATTGATCTACTTGATGAAGTATTTTATAATCTCATTATCATGCAGCTGCTTGATTCTGCAATCAATCTTGACATCTAGATTGAAGATTAGCATCCTTTATCCATCCATCTCCAAATTATCCATCTGTACTGGGATTTGCACGTCTAGGACCTAAGAATTCCTTCAAACTAGGTGAGCCTTAGAAGGCAGTAACTACAATTTGTAGAACATTGCACCAATTTTGTGGATTAGCTTATAAGTACGATAAAATGTGGGTTAGAGATTATACTCTTTCTGTTGCTTAAGAAATGATTGTTTACAATGTTGTAGCCTGAGAAAAACCCAGCAATCCACAACAAACTAATGCTCACTCATGTTGGTCTGTCTGCTGTTTCATCTTGTTTTGTACTTTCTTCAAGGCAAAGAGTATTTTGTTGCTCCTGAACATAAATCTCAACCATGTGCACCTTTATGGGGGTCTTGTAGGTATCAAATTGTGTTGGACAATGGATACCCATAGAGTACGTCAAAGGAAGTGTCTTGGTTGATGGGTGTAAGGTTATCATTTACCAATACTCTGATAAGGAAAGCCAAGAAGCCCCTCGAGTCAGAAGGACTGTTTAGCTGGGGAAAAACTGACTAAGTTGCCGGTTTGGGTTCGGGTTCGGGGGTTCGGTTCGCCGGTTCGGCTAAAATTTTTGGGGGGTGGGTTCGGTTCGCCTTGGGTTCGTTAGTACAAAAAACATGTAAAAATAAAATATATATATGCAGCCTTGAAGCAAGAATTAGGATTAAAATATCACATACATCATATAAACAACAAAACCACCATAAACTTGAATGTCATTTAAAACATGCATGATAAATATTCATCGTTGAAACTTGAATTGTGGTAGCTTGATATAGGTCTATTGATGCCAGGGTTCAATTTGTATGATTTTGAAAAAAGAAGCCAACTGAGTAGAGTTATCAGCATTCTTCAGAAATCATAAGAATTTGTTTATACACTAGCCATTTTGATGTCTTCTTGCAGTCTCAAACATTATTTTGTATCATTGTTACATTGGTCTTGAGAGTGGTAACTTAATATAGCTCCACAATACAAAATTTGTTTACCTATGCAGTGTAACAGTGGCATAGGCAGATTTTTCTTTGAAAGAACCAAAGGGTGACTGCACAATCGAAGTGTATAAACACATCTTTTTGTAATATCAAGGATACTTTTTGAATCTTCCATGCATTGCTAAACTAAAAGGAAAGGTCTTTCGCCTAATCTGTATGCAGCCATGCTTTTGACATTGTCAAAAAGAGCAAAACAAATGAATAAGAATGAGGTAGTTAAGGTGTTTGAAGTGATTAGAGGTCACTTTTAGGGCTCCCTTGGGCGTGGGTCAAAGTCAAACTCCATAAAACATTAAAAAAATGCTCAAAAAAACACTTTTTGGATGCCTAGGCACGCAGGTTCTGTCTTGGTTCGCCTGGGTTCTGTCTGGCTTCTGCCCGGGTTCTCTTGGGTTCTGCTTGGGCGAACCAGACCCAAAAATGAAGAACCCTGGTCGAACCCACAGGCGAACCGAACCAGGACCCGAACCAAGAGCGAACCAAGACCAGGACCCAGCCCAGAACCCAGTGAACCGGCTACTTAGGAAAAACACTTGTTAATGATCTCAGCCTGCCTGTTTGATTGGCAGTAATAAGAAGAGCTGACAGACAAAGTAGCATGAATGGTTCCTTCCACATATTTTTGGCAAAGACAAGACTGTGGTCATTGATTATAAATTTTGAAATTTGGGAATGCCATGAAGCTTATGAATCTTTTCCATGAAATCCAAAACCACTATAATTGATGAAAAAGGGAAGTGCATCTCCCAAAAGCAAGCATACTTGGTGAATCTGGCCATCACTACTACTATGATACTCTTGCCTTCAGATGAGGAAAGGTGATAATCCCAAGGATTATCACTCTCGCCTTTACTGTGCTGGCATACAAGACACTATAAAACATATCTGTATAAGTCTCTCTTCAATACTTCCCAAAAGAAGGTCTCCTTAACTCATTGATAGGGTTTGAGAAAACCTGACTGGCCTACAACAGGCGAAGTATCTATTTTTAAAAGTATCTGATGTGAGATGTTTAACTTGAAGTCTTAACATAAGTACAGTCAATTTGTGTACCATAGGTAGTCTCCTCTCAATGAGTAATGCATTTGTGTTGTCTTGCAATTGTTGGATAACCTATTAAGTTGTGGGTCATGCTGCCATTTGTAGCATGTTGCAATTTGGTCAGGATTTATCATGTAAATGGAATTCAACCTAAGCCCCCTTATTATCTTGA
This sequence comes from Sequoia sempervirens, assembly GCA_007258455.2. Classification (NCBI taxonomy): domain Eukaryota; kingdom Viridiplantae; phylum Streptophyta; class Pinopsida; order Cupressales; family Cupressaceae; genus Sequoia; species Sequoia sempervirens. The sequence goes on from VDFB02297478.1 coordinate 3,640, forward strand.
GAGCAACTGCCATTACATTCTGCTACCCTTCTGACATAAAATCTCAAGTTCATCCTGACATTTTGGTGACACATTTATGTTGCTTCTCTGTGAATAGAGTTGTTCTAAAAAATATAAAAGGTCATTGCAGTTTATAGATGCCATTGCTTTACTGCACATAACACATTAATCATTTCCTTGTCATAAGTTGACCTAGCAAAACAAATACCTGTAAGTTGGGAGCTTATAAATGCTAAGGACCTGCCCTTTTGCATGAAGACTGCTCCAGGCCATACACAAGTAAAAAGATTTTTCAGAAGTCTGGAGTTTCTAGGACTGATGTAGTACAGATAGCGTCCATGATTCTCTCAAATGTCTGGGTTGATTCATCAGTCCAAAGATATGAATCTTTCTTATGAAAGGTCATTAGTGATGCAGCAACACATACATAGTTGCTACCAAACTTGTGGTAATGGCATGTGAACCTGAAAAATTCTTGAAGACATTAGATGTTCTTAGGAATGTGGCTGAAATGGGTGAACACTGATCTTGTTTGGGTCAACCTTAATCTATCACTCCACACAATTGCTCAAATATCAACTTTCTTCAATTTGAAAACACATTTGGATGGTTTGCAGAGATCTGATTTTTTCCTTGTAATTTAAGACTTGATCTGTGTGCCTCACATGGCCCTCCCAATTTTTACTGTAAACATAAAAAAAGAAAACTAAAACAAAATTATGGAGGAAGGTTTTAGCACCAAATTCATCAGTATTTGGACAGTAGATCTATCGTTTGTGAGACCAAAGGACATACCACATAACCAAAAACTCATTCAAATTCATAAGCACAAAGGATGTTTTAGTTACATCCTCATCCTTAATCCTTATTTGTTTTTAATGGTAGCTAGAGCGCAAGTCTAAATCAGTAAGAAATTAGAATATTCTGCCATGTATCTCATCTAATAAATCATCAATGGAAGTAATGGGTAACTTATCTTGTAAGATGGTATTGTTTAACTCTCAACAAATTAGACAGACATCAAGAGGGGTCTTTTTCACATATTATGACCACTAGCATTGAGCGAGTACTTTTATTAGATCAAATGGTTCCTGCATCAAACATTTTTTGGATTATGTTTGCTAGACAACTCTTTTGTGTAATAACTGTTAGGTACTTAGCTAACAAGAATCAACTGAATTAATGATCATGTTCACAAATCAATGGAAGGCCTTTGTAAATGTCATGAAAAACCCTCGAATTTGTCAAATATGATTCACGTATTCTATAGGGGAGCTACTCGCTTTTGTTGGATTTTTATTGAAACAAGTTGAGCAAACATGCACTTGGCTACATTGTTAGGCATTTCCTCCTCTTTGTGAGAAATAATCACTTGCGTGGCAGGACTGTTAATTTTGTTTAGTTTCCATTCCTTACCCTTTTCCATTCAAGATTATAAAGAGTTCCTCAAGATTTGTAGAAAATGTGCCCAATGTCATCAACTATTAAACTCCTAACACCATATCAACACCTCCCACAAGAATTTTGAACATAAGAAAAGCCATATAATACTTTTCCATCACAAGTTTGATATTATGGCACCTGCCATTACAATTGATTGTGTCACGTTGGCTAATATAGAGAAAGACATACAAAACAATTGATGACAATTAGCTAATTTTTTACTCCATGAAGCTGTGGGTGATAATCAAGTTGATCCCAACCACCATCAACTTTTTCTTGATGTATCCTTTCACCTTGAGGTGTGAGAGAGATGGTAAGTATGATCCCAAGTTTTGGAATGTCTTCAATCAGGTATTCAGTACCTCCATCTCCCAACTCTTTATTGTCATTGCCTTCACATTCTTGATGTAAAAAGTAGTGCTTTCTAAACATTTTGGTCTCTACTCCAATTACTATTGCAGCTGTAGTAAAGGCCTTCAGCCCTTCTTGTTCCAACTATTGTGGAGTTAACATTAGCAATTGGGAATGACTTTGCAGAATGACTTGCCATGAACACTCCTAGGATGAACCGATGAAATGTCATGTTCATATTTTTAATCTCCTGAGAAAAACTAATTGCCTTCTAAAATCTGTGGGCTTGTGATGTTCCATTTTCTTCTGGATGAACCCTTGTAATACTGCAGTGAATAATTCCAATTTGTTGTTATTTGTGACAACGTTTATCCTTGTAAAAATATTTTGGAAGGAAATGATATACTGCATTACTGTTCCAACTAGATCAAATTTATTTAGCTGTTTGGCAAAAAATTTATTTCAAGTCTTATCAAATTGAGCAATGAAGTCGCTTACACATTGGTCATCACACGGAACACCTTATCTTTGTATCTAAGGCCATTGTTATTAATGATTTTACTAACCCATACAACTACAACACTACTGATGGAGCTTTCTATTACCATTAAGTTTGTTGTAGCTCAATGAACTATCCCATCTAGTCGATCCATGTCAGGTACCATTACCATTAGACTTTCAAATATCCAACTAAGGAAGATTGTAATTTCATGCCCCAAAGTTACTACCTCTCTTTAATCAATCTTCTCATGCTTCCATGTGAATATTAAGCATGAGACTAGAAATTTATAATTGAAATTTTTAGTGAATTTTCTTGCAATTTGTGGTCTTAAAATTTATTCTAGATGACTACCTGTAATGCCACAATGGTTTGTCATATATGACACCATCCACCCTTTTAGAAAACTTTTGGAATGAAATCATATTATGCATTATTGATCCAAATTGATGGAGTCTACCCATCTGATTGAATAATTTATTATTCCATGTCCTATCAAATTGAACAAAAAGGTCACTTACACATTGACCATCAATAAGGGACACATTTTCTTGATTTAGAGCACATTGGCATTATTGATATTGCTCCCCTTCCAAGTACAAGGCTACTAATGGTGCTCTCTATTATGATTAAATCTATTGTAGTTTAAAGAATCATCCCTTTGATTGATCCATGTCACAATATTACCAATACACTTCCAAATATCTAACACTGGAAGATTGTAATTCCATTCGCCAATGTTACCACTATTCTTGAAATACATCTTTTCTAGCACACTGTCACATTCAATTTTATTCTAGATAAGCTCCTGTAATCCCAAAATGAGTAAGTTCGATAGATTGTCAAATGTGAGACAACCCACCCTTATAGCAAGTTTTTGGAACAAAAATATACATACATTATTCATCCAATTTGATGGAGTCTAACCAGCTGATTGAAGAAACTTCTATTTCAAGTCTTAGAAAATTCAACGAGGTTATTTATACATTGATCTTCAACAAGGGACACCTTTTCTTTGTTTGAGAACCCAATAGCATTATCTATATTGCTTCCCTTCCAAGTACAGGGCTACTAACGACACTCTCTATAATGAATAAGTCTGTTGTAACTCAAAGAACTCTTCCATCTAGCTGATCCATGCCAGGGATCGTTAGCAATAGACTTTTGAATACCCGACAATAGAAAATTGTAATTGTGTGCCTCAATGTTACTACTATTGTTGAAAAAAATCTTCTTGTGCTCCCTATGTGAAGATTACATAGGTAATGGCCTTGTTGGTTGACTTTTTAGTAAATTTTCTTACATTTTTATTCATGGATATATGCAACTCCTATCATTGTAAGTTTGTAATATCTTGCTTAGTGATCACATGCCATCATCCCACTTTGATCTTCACTCTAAATCTTAACTCGATTGTCACTACTCTAGAACATGTTCCTTGTAACAAAGTGATACCCTCAGAAATAGAAAATACATTTTTTTTATGAATGAAAATGTAAGGCAGCATTGATTGATGAAGAAATAGGATAACAAGTATTGACTAGTCAAATCCAATAGTTCACTGCGCCTAGGATATGATGAAACACACTTATACTAAGAGGGGGGGTGAATCAATATAGATTAAAACTTTACTCCTTAACTCAATCAAGCATAGCAATATTACTTCAAGCCCTAATTATCCATAGCAATATCATTCATGCAAGATGTAGCAATTTGAGAACATGCACAAGGGACAATTTTACATGGAAACCCTTACAGGAGAAAACCACGGCAAAATCTTGCTTATATTAATCTTATAAAATTCGTAGGCACCAACCCATTGGAGACTCCAATCCCCACCACTAGCACCAACTCAACAAGAGACTCCAATCTCTTCAACAAAAGGCTCCAACCTCCACAAGAATAACATTAATAATTTTAACTTGCCGCACCTCAAATCTTCCCTAATGCCTTCGCACAAATTTGCCAAAAACTTCCTCTCACAAACCTGCAATATAGTCTTCACAAAAAGCGGCAATAATATCTTCTCAAACTCGACAATAATGTCTTCTCAAAATTGGCAACAATGTCTTCACAAATTATGCAACAATGTCCTCATAAAATCTGCAATAATGTCTTCATAAGATCTGCAACAATTTCTTCATAAGATCTGCTCATAAATTGGCATGATCTTGCTTGTATCACTAGCTCTCCTTTTACAAATTTGCTACTATAAATCTGCTCCCATATATCTTATAGATCTGCTTGAATAACTTTTTATTTCTGCTCTTCGTACAAAAATATTCCTTCAATTGATTGATAATAAAAACCCTCTCACAACCTCTTATTTATACCTCTCAAGAGGGGTGACTCTTCAAAAGGGGTCGGTCCAACAATCAATAATATTTTATTTTTTACTCTCCAAGGTGGGGTGCACCTCTCCAAGGGGGTTAGCCCACTTTGCAAATATAAAATTAATTTATTTTAATTTTTAAACCTACTACAAAAGGGCGCCACAATTAGGGGAGGTCGGCCCACAAGGTATTTAATTTTGAATTCATCTTCACCTATGGGTCAGCCACCTTTGACATCAATGACAACAATTTTTCCAACAATCTCCCCCTTTGTCATTGATGGCAACCCTACAAAGAAATAATCTTGAAATGTAACAGGATCATACTTCTCCACCCAACAGAAATGCAACATACTTCTCCCTTGACCAATATGCGCCCCCTGACTCTACTCCTCTCCCTTTGACATCAACGACAAAGGTCTTTCGGGGTTGAAAGATAAGACAATAAAGAGCTCCTCCTAAACATATGCTTCTTTTGAAGCATTTAATTATGGATGAGAGTGATTTCACTCTGAATTTCTCCCTCAAGTACTCAAAAGTCTCTTTTGGTATTCGTAAAAATATCCACAAACAATCTATTCCTTTGCAACAACATATTCCAACCTCACCTGCGGATCAACCACTTGCTCTCTTAGAAAATGATATTTGATTGAGATGTGCTTCATTCTAGAATGCATAACTGGGTTCTTTGATATGTTAATCGCCTAGTAGTCGGATACGCCACTGCCTCTCCCTGGGCGCGTGTATCCCCGTATCCGATATGGATACAGGTACGATATACCGTGAATACATGTTGGATACCGTGCCCTTTAAGTACTTGAATATCCTCTTCATTGCTTGCACATGTGTTTCCTTTGGTGCTGCCTGAAACCGTGCCACCAGACCAACTACTTGCATAATGTCAAGTCTTGTTGTTGTCAAATATAGCAAACTTCCAATCATGGACCTATATAGAGTTTGGTTTGCCTCCGGAGATTTATCATCGTTGCTTAATTTGCATCCGGTGACCATGGGAGTACTCATTGGATTGCAATCCTCCATCATAAACTTCTTCAACATTTCTTTAATATACTTTGTTTGTGAAATGAATATCCCCTTATTTGATTGGGAGATTTGCAACCTGAGAAAGAAAGACAATTCACTAAGCATGGAAATTTCAAACTCCTTTTGCATGTTCTTTGCAAACTCCTGACACATCTTATCATTGCTACGTCCGAAAATAATGTCATCCACATAAACTACAACAATCAATCAACTAATGATCACCTTCAGTTTTAATGTATAGCTTGCTATCGGCAATACCCTTTTTGAAGCCCTGTTGTTGTAGATACTTGTCCAACCTTGATGAAGGAGACTCACCATGTTCTGGTACCACTGGTGTAGGGTAATACAACCCTCATTCACATACAACAATCTGAAAATTCAACTTATAAATTGTTTAAATCAACACCAAAAATCTGCAAGTAAGGTCTCATGTTTCTCATTCAAAAACTCATGAATTGATACAACAAAGCATAACTAAAGTACATTATTTTACAGCCACATAGGCTGATGAAAAATCATTACAAAACTGAAATAAATCTGTTGTATAACAACAAAAATCAAATGTAGAATGGTCTCCTACAAGCTATCCTCTTTCACCCAATTCTAGCTCCTTCAACCTGCATTCATCATTAGAAATCACTGCTGCAAACAAACCATAAAATAATCACACTTATTGCTGTTGTAGCACACCTCCAAACCTACAACAAAAATTTCTTCTTGGTCTCTTTAAACCTTCTTTCAGCTGAAGCTCTCAAGCTCCCTTCACACAAACTTCACTAGCTCACTATCTCTCAAAATGTGGAGCTCACTAGCTCCCAAAAACATGGGCTTCTATGCAAATAGAAATTTGCAACAATGGAGTCTTCAAATCCTCTCTTCAATTCAGCAGCATTTCCCCATCTGAACTGCAAAAACTCCCAAAGCCACCTTCCCAAATGACAAGCCCTGAATATATAAATTTGTGAATGAGAAAAAAATCACTATGGTTTTCCAAAACCACAAAAAAATGCCTCCTTGGAAAACCCACGCCCCATTTGGAGAAATAATCATAAAATAATAAAATTAATCAATTCTCACATGGCCTTCACATGGGCACCTAAACCATGGCCAATCAAATTTGGTCAATTCTAGCATCTTCATTGATCTTCAACAGCCTCAACGGCTCCAAATATGAACATGCACCAACAAAGCTGGTGGCCCAACATGCAAATGCAATGCAAAAGAACGTGCATGAAAAGTGGTCCCCACCTAGAAATGGACACCCCAAAGAGAATATTACAATTTAAATGCCTTGGAAACATTTTACCTCAGCATATTTCCTCCAAAAATTGCATTTACATATCACCACAAGGGGAAATCACATTATTGCAAATTAAAATATTTATTTTCCACACACCTTAGCCCTTATTGAAAATTAAAACAAAATAAATTATTTTTGGGTGATGCAAGATTGCTCTTACACCCTAGATGCTCCTGCATCAAACACCCGGGGTAGGAAAAATTTTCTGAATATGGATTCACAAAATGGAGTTGAGTGGTAGTACCACGGATTGCAAGCAATCCTCAACAAACTCCATCACTAAATTTGGCACTTGCAATTAAGTCTTCTTTCTCCTCTCCGAACACTTAGGTGGAACAAGCAACCTCCTCTGACAACTCTACACTTCATTCTTCTCTCTTCTCGAGGACTTGTATCCACTATGTACCGTCATCCTCCTCCTAATACCATACATTCTCCTCTCTGCTCTTGTGGAATTCAACCCACCACATACCAACCACCTCCACCAAGTTTCACCTACAACATCCTCTACAAATTCTACATCCAACTATGTATTATCCAAACAACAATCAAAACCTACTAAATGCAATTACTACTCCATGAAAATTAAAAATTTTCATCCGCATACTCTGTTCTTGCTCAACATCTTCTACAAGGTATAGAATCATCACAACTAAATTCAAAATTAAATTTACCTCATTCTTGTTCATTGTACCAACATTATTTTCCTTATTCTTCGCTACAACATCCATCTTCTCACCTTTAATGACAAGTTTTGCAAACCCCTCTTCGTGTTTGTCCATCAATTCTTTTTCCAAAAACTTGTTGATTATTTCCATCTCTTCTTTCAACAATAAATCATCTTCATCTTCACCAATTTGTTTGTCAAATTTTGGACCACCGCTATTCACAATTTCAAATTGCAAACTTTCTTCATCTGGTGGATTTGATTTACTACATCCACTTGCTACTGCTGCAACCTATGCCTCATTATCCTCTTCACTTGTGTGGGCTGCCCCCACATGTTCATCCTTACATTCAACCCCTACCAAAGGACTGCAACACTCTTTCTTTCTTCTCTTCATTTCGCTGTCCTCTTCCAAGAGAACATTCTTCTTCTCATATCTCTCTTCCCAAATCCTTGCTTCTTCCTTAACCTTCTTTTCCAATATGTTTACTTCAGCCTAGAGCTTTTCAAATTCTTCATGATACTTTCTATTTTCCACTTCTTCCCAATATTGTTCCCAGAACAAAATTCTCATGGGCCTCCTCATCACTCATCCCATTCTCTTAGGTATAGACTGCCTCATGTCCGATGATCTGTCTACATGCAAATCACACGCACACCACCATAGGTCCTGGTGCAAACTACCTCACATCGGTGCGTCTGCCTGCACACTCAGGAACTCTCGCTCTGATACCATTGATGAAGGAGACTCACCATGTTCTGATATCACTGATGTAGGGTAATACAACCCTTATTCACATACAACAATCTGAAAATTCAACTTATAAATTGTTTAAATCAACACCAAAAATCTGCAAGTAAGGTCTCATGTCTCTCATTCAAAAACTCATGAATTGATACAACAACAAAGCGTAACTAAAGTACATTATTTTGCAGCCACATAGGCTGATGAAAAACCATTACAAAACTGAAATAAATCTCCTACATAACAGCAAAGATCAAATGTAGAATGATCTCCTACAAGCTATCCTCTTTCACCTAATTGTAGCTCCTTCAACCTACATTCATCATTAGAAATCACTGCTACAAACAAACCATAAAATAATCACTCTTATTGCTGCTATAGCACACCTCCAAACCTGCAACAAAAATTTATTCTTGGTCTCTTTCAACCTTCTTTCAGCTGAAGCTCTCAAGCTCCCTTCACACAAACTTCGCTAGCTCACTATCTCTCAAAATGTGGAGCTCACTAGCTCCCAAAAACATGGGCTTCTATGCAAATAGAAATATGCAACAATGGAGTCTTCAAATCCTCTCTTCAATCCGACAACATTTTCCCATCTCGCCTACAGAAACTCCCAAAGCCACCTTCCCAAATGATAAGGCCTGAATATGTAAATTTGTGAATGAGAAAAAAACTACTATGGTTTTCCAAAACCACAAGAAAAGCACCTTGGAAAACCCATGTCCCATTTGGAGAAATAATCATAAAATAGTAAAATTAATCGATTCTCACATGGCCTTCACATGGGCACCTAAACCATGGCCAATCAAATTTGGTCAATTCTAGCATCTTCATTAATCTCCGACAACCCTGACAGCTCCAAATATGAACATGCACCAACATGCAAAGCTGGTGGCCCAACATGCAAATGTAATGCAAAAGAACATGCAAGAACATGCATGAAAAGTGGTCCCCACCTAGAAATAGACGCCCCAAAGAGAATATTACAATTTAAATGCCTTGGAAACATTTTACCTCTGCATATTTCCTCCAAAAATTGCATTTACATATCACCACAAGGGAAAATCACATTATTGCAAATTAAAATATTTATTCTCCACACACCTTAGCCCCTATTGAAAATTAAAACAAAATAAATTATTTTTGGGTGATGCAAGATTGCTCTTACACCCTAGATGCTCTTGTATCAAACCTTGAGTACCAAGCTTTGGGTGCTTGTTTTAGCCCATAAAGTGCCTTCTTTAGTCTACATACATAGTCCTCGTTCTCTGATAGAAGAAACCCTTCTAGCTGTTCAATGTACACATCTTCCTCCAAGTTTCCATTAAGAAAAACTAACTTGACATCCATTTGATAGACTTTGAAATTCTTGAAACAGACAAATGCTAATGTCCTTATAGCCTCCATACAAGCAATAGGAGCAAAGGTTTCTTCAAAATCAATTCCTTCGACTTGAGCGTATCCCTTGCATACTAATCTTGCCTTGTTCCTTCAACAAGCTCCCAAGTTTCATTCTTCTCGATTTGATCCAACTCTTCTTCCATAGCCTTTATGTAGCGTCTACATTTTGAACCTAACGGTTTAAAAGTTTAAAAAGTCATCTTCAGCTGAAAGGTAACTGAATAACTACCAAACTAGGGCTTAAAATAAAAAAAAACTGCTAGAGCATCATTTAGAACGCCTAAACTAGGGTTTCTTTTTAATTACTTATACGTTAAATAAAACAATCTAATTTAAATTCTAACTTCTAAACTTCCTTTTCAGCAGATAGTGCAAATAACGGAAATAATAGAAGATAATATTCCAGTACATTTATCAATTGAAAAGTAAATCATTATCTATCCATCCTTGCATTCTTTCACAAATTCAACTAATTAACTTCTTTTAAATAGAGAGAGAGAGAAGGTTCAGAAATTTACTGATTTAAGAAACGGAAGCACAATATCTGAATCAGACTCCAAGGAAAAAGAAGATGTCATCTGAGGCTTTACCGCCCAACCAAAGACCAGCTGGTCTCCCGTGCTCCTTCGTTTGAAGGAACCCGTCCCTTCACGAGGTTGGTTATCAGGGATCCGACTGTCACCACGTCTCTGAGCCTGGTGTCAAGTACCTACATCGACTGATCGAATCTTCTCCATGAGTAACCCTCATCTAGAAGATTTCCCGACCAGAGATGTATCCGGTAATTGATGGCTGACAAGTGCTTAACTAGCACCATACCTTGGCCAAGGATTTTCATAATTCTGGCACTACTGTGCCGTCAGCGTTTCACCCTTGCCCGACGTGATAACAAGGTCTAAGAATTGTTTATCTTTTATTATTCCTTTATCTTTTGTATTCTTTATATGCAACTTCTTTATTTCATTCAGATTTAAATCAAGTTACAGTAAGTGAGTTTCTCAACTGAGACATATTTTTCCAAAGATTATTCCAGTGACAAATATTCCAGAAAGATGAACAGAGGTATAAGATTATAACCAGTTTCTCCTAAGTCAGACCTAGTTGACAGAGATCTTCTATCTGTGTTTAACTCTGCTTCAGATGTCAGTTTCAGTCTACAGATTTGACGAAAGATAATTTAATAAAATACAGAAAACTCAGAAATGGGAACGATTTATTCTTCTCCCTGTTTCATTGGCCGATTGAAAGGAAAATTTAGAGAGGAACTTGGAAAGAGAGTTTCACTGGAAACTTCCAGGAAGAGTTTACTCAAGAAAAAGTTAATGGATTCCAATTGGGTTCAGAAGAATAGAATAGATACTCTGGAATCCCCATAAATTTCATTCACAACAATTAATTTCTCAATTAATACCCAATACTGCCAGGTCGAAAATAAGAAACTCAGTTTATTATGTAACCAGAGTTTTATCTTACTAAATTCGAGCTGATTCTGAACTTGCCTGATAGAAAATTGTGGAAATTCGCGCAGACACAACCCTAGTTTATTCCACGAACTCAGACACCGCCTCTGGAACTTCAAACCCTGAGATTAATCCGCCACTCGTCCAGATATTTTCGCTATGGAAGGAAATAATTCCGTCGCTGGTAAGAACCCTGAAATGATGAAGAAAAAGGGACTAAAATACGCCAACAGATGAGGAAGATATGATGGCAAAGGCGGAGCCAGAAATTTATGGAGAGAGAGCTTTGACGAAAAACAAATAGCCGAACACAGAAATGTCAAAAACCAGAAACGAAATCCCCCCAAATCAAAAACCGACTTCCCAGTTTTTGGAAAAGATGATGATGAATAGTGCCGGATGGAGAGAATGATAATGGAGTCGAAAATCTCCCCTCTTATTTCCATGGCGAATGATCTTCCTTCCATGCCTGTCCACTCGTCTCCCTTCTTGAGCGTTTCAGGCATGAAATTCGCGCCGAGAAGGAATTCAATTTTCTTTTGTCGAATGAAAGTTTTTATTACAATACCAACTACCTATAATTAAAAGATCAATTTCCCAAACCTTCCAATTATGAAGTCATTGAGTTTTAATATTTTAATATCCACTTCTAATGATTTTACTATAAAATGATACACTCGATTTAAGGGTAGAATAATTTATTCTATTTATTCCAGTTATCCATTAATTTAGCCAACTGCCGTTACCAATAAAAATCTCGTATAAGGTGAAGAACAATTAATATTATATATATATATTAATTTACTTTTTTTTATAAAACTTATTTTCTTAATAATTTTATTTTAATTATTTTATATTAAGTTTTAAATGGCCAAGGCACCTTTCCGATTACTTGACTTTCACCGGCTCAAGACTAGGTAACAGTTTCCGATCCACTGACATCCACTGCCTCTCCCAGATGACATCTCCTTTGTCGCGGCGTAGTCAGTCCTGCATCCACTGACACGGAACGTGGTTAGATTGTCCCCAACAACTTTTATATATATGAATCAAATATCAACATAAAATTACAATCAATTTTTCACGTGAACAAGGAAATCATTTTCCAAATAAGTTCGTTAGCATACAGTTGAAATAATTTAAATATTCAATTCATTTGCCATTTCCCATTCACGTGAAAAACAGTTATTGCAACTAACTTTGCATCTAGATACACATACACAATTTCATTGTTTCAATGGAGGGGGTGTAACACTTTATCTACTACTTGTCTTCACTTGCTTCTGTAAAATTCTTTGGTTCCATTTTAGAGAGTACACATAAGTTTGCATGTTCAGATGAACTGGCTAATCTCCTTGTTTGGATTGTTTGGAGTCTTGGTTGATGCTCTAGATGATGTTTTTGGATTTCCTTGTTCAACCTCACCATTTTCATCTTCTTCCTCTACTTCTTTAATGTTATCTTCTTGATGATCAACTTCTTGTACTATTTCCTTTTGATGTCTTCCTTCATCAACTCACATTTGCACTCTCAACAATTTTGTGCAATCTTTTGTTATAGCATCTATACGCTTTGCTTCTCATGGAATATCCAAGGAAGATGCCTTCATCAACTTGGAATCAAACTTTCCCAAGTCTTCATCATCTCGTCGGATGTAACATTTGCTTCCGAATTTTTAAAATACTTCACTAACACAGGCCTTCCCTCCCAAAGCTCGTAGGGTGTTTTGTTATTGTTTACCCTAATTTGTGCTTGGTTTAGAACACAGACTGCCATGTGCACCGCTTCTTTCCAAAAGATATCACTTAGATTAGACTCATTCAACATTGCTCTTGCCATCCCTTGAACAGTCCTATTTTTCCTATCAACAACTTTATTTTGTTGTTGAGTCCTTGTGGCTGAATACTGTCTTTTTATTCCGTGTTGCTCATAGAAATCTTCAAACTCATTTGAGATGAATTCTCCTCTATCCGATCTCAAACATTTGATTATTAAATCGATTTCATTCTCTACTAGAGCTTTAAATGTCTTGAACTTCTCAAGAGCTTCCGATTTTTCTTTTAGGAAAGTATTCCAAGTCATCCTAGAATAATCATCTATTAACAACATAAAGTAGCTCTCACCTTGTAAGCTTTTGGTCCTTGTTGGCCCAAATTAAGTTAGTTTGGATAAGTTCCAAAGGCTTTGATTTGAAACTCAATCTTGTTTGCTTTTCACATTGGCATTGTTTGCAAATCATATTAAACGACTTTGTTGTCCTTGGCATGCCCCTTACAGCTTTTTTATGGCTAATCTTCACAATGTTGTCAAAGTTTAAATGTCCCATCCTTTTGTGCCATAACTAACTCTCTTCTTCTTGTGCCATATAACACTTTTCTCCTTTAATTTCTCTAAGGGTGTAGAGATTGCTTGTAGTTCTATTAGCATCTGCAACAAGCTTTCCTATTCTTGTTTTTTTTAATTTCACAACCACTTGGATGAAATGTGAGGGTGTGCCCTTGATCACACAATTGACACACACTTAGAAGATTGTGCTTCAAACCTTTGACATATAATACGTTCTCGATCTTTGTCTTTCCATTGTCGAAGCTAAGAGTTCCTTTTCTTGTGTTTCTTGTTGTAGCATTGTCTCCAAACTTTACAGTGCCTCCATTAATCTCCTTCAGAGTGATGAACTTGCTTTTGTCCCTTGTCATATGTCTTGAGCAACGACTGTCAATGTACCATTGATTTTCTTCATTTTGTGCATGTACAGCTACTTGTGCAAGCATGGATTTTTCCTTCGTATCAAGCTACCTCCTTTTTCCAATTTTTTGTAGATTCCTCTTTTGGTATGCAAGAACATCCTCCCTTTTGTTTTGTTTTGGTGGTTCAAAAAAGTCACTTCTACAAGAACGTATTGTATGACCAAAATTATTGCACTTGTAGCATATGATATTGTAATCCATTAGAGGGGCAAATGGATTATAGTTTCTCTTTAGGAAACCCAAATCCCTCCTTGTACGAGCTCTACAATCAATTGCCTTGTGACCAAATTTATTGCAAAAGAAACAATAGCCATAAAAGGAGTATTGGAACCTGTTCATTTGTGCTTGCCTTTGGGGGAATGATCTCTTGAAACCTTCATTGTTGCCTATGGGAGGAATGCTGATTTTCTGAGTAGTATTACTTTCTCTCTTCTTTGAATTGTCATCATTGATGGAGCCTTTAAGCATATTCGCATAACTTTTGGGCTTTTCTTCATTTGTCTGCTTCGGTAACTCTCTAGCCTTGGAGCATGAACCTTCTTTGATTGTCTTTTGTTTTTTCCTCAAAACCAAGACATGTCTTGATAAAAAGGTGATCTTTGGGAGTTTATAATATCTTCTAGCATTTCAGTGCTCTTTTCGTACTTCATGCTTCGATTTGATTTTCCAACTCCTTTCTTAAGGAAACAACTTCAAGCTCCAACTTCTCGCACTCCAATTCCTTTGCCTTCAGCTGGTCTCTTACAACTTCAATTCGCTTTGCTTCCTCAATTTGAACCTTTAGACCCATGATCATTCTTTCTGATTCTTCAAGACTTTGAGATGATTTTACTTTACTATCTTCTTGAAGTCGTGATCTTCGTCTTGAATTCCTTCTCTTGAGCTTCTCTATCTTGTTATAGGCAAATTCGAGTTCTTTCTCAAGATATCTTCTTCATTATCTTCGATGTGTTTTTCTTTTGAATCTCTTTCCGCTTTTCTTTTATCTTTATCCTCCTTTACCTCCATCGCCATAAAGAGTATCTCCTCTTTATCACTATCAAAGAAGCTTCCATACACATTGCTTTCTTCGGATGAGCTACTTGTTTCTTGAATGTTGAGACTCTCTTTATGCCTTTAGAAGTTCTTCCTTCCTTGCTTCCCTCATGCATCCCTTTTCTTGTTATGATAGTATTTTCTTTCTTTCCATTAGTAGTATTCTTCTTCCTCTTCACTACTTTCACTTTCATCTTGTCGACATTTAGAAGCAAAATGACCTATTCTACCACAATTGAAACATTTAAGAGTAGACTTACCTTTATGTTTGTTGGATCCTTTCTTGTACTTTCTTACAAGGTTCTTCTTCGTCACTTGAACTTTCACTCAATATATGTTCTTTATTCTTCATCTTCTTGGATGCTTTGAAAGAGGCTTCTTGTTTTGACAGCTTCTCCTTCTTTGTCCTCATTTTGTATGCTATGATGATCCCATGCAACTTGTCCATCCTCAAAGTGTCTAGATCCTTCATCTCCTCGATGGCAGAAAATTTTGCATCAAATCTCATTGGAAGAGATCTCAAAACCTTTTGCACAATTGTTGTCTCCTCAACCTTTTCTCCAAGTCCACGGATAGTGTTGAGTCCGTTGACGATTTCATCCACACAAAGCAGATAGGCAGTGATATCCTCTTCGTCCTTCATTTTCAAACTCTCAAATTGTCTTTTGTGGGTTTGAAACTTGGCCTTCTTCACCTTGTCGCCTCCTTTGTATATATTTTTCAACGTATCCCACATATCTTTAGCCGATTTGCAATGCACAATCTTCACAAACTCCAATTTGGCTAATCCACACAAAATTGCATTTTTGGCTTTGACATTGTTCTCGCTTGCTTTCTTTTCAGCTTGATCAGTTAATGGGGCTGTAAGGGGGAATATAGCCAACTTCGACAGATTGCCAAATATTGTACCCAAGCACATTCAAGTAAGTCTCCATCCTTCAGCTGGTCTCTTACAACTTCTTCAATTCGCTTTACTTCCTCAGTTTGAACCCTTGAATCCATGATCATTCTTTTTGATTCTTCAAGACTTTGAGATGACTTTACTTTAATATCTTCTTGAAGTTGTGATCTTAATCTTGAATTCCTTCTCTTGAGCTTCTCTATCTTGTTATAGGCAAATTCAAGTTCTTTCTCAAGATTATCTTCTTCATTATCATCAATGTGTTCTTCCAAATCTCTTTCTTCTTTTCTTTTAGCTTCATCCTCCTTTACCTCCATTGCCATAAAGAGTATCTCCTCTTGATCACTATCAGAGAAGCTTCCATACACATTGCTTTCTTTGGATGAGCTACTTGTTTCTTGAATGTAGAGACTCTTTTTATGCCTTCAGCAGTTCTTCCTTCCTTGCTTCCCTCATGCATCCCTTTTCTTGTTATGATGGTATTTCCTTTCTTTCCTTTTGTAGTATTCTTCTTCCTCTTCACTACTTTCACTTTTGGCTTGTTAACATTTAGAAGCAAACTGACCTATTCTACCACAATTGAAACATTTAAGAGTAGACTTACCTTTATGTTTGTTGGATCCTTTCTTGTACTTTCTTACAAGGTGTTCTTCATCACTTGAACTTTCACTCAATATATGTCCTTTATTCTTCATCTTCTTGGATGCTTTGAAAGTGGCTTACCTATGGGTCAGCCACCTTTGACATTAGTGACAACAATTTTTCTAACAGGATAAGGGTGACTAGATCATGCATGATGTCATTCATGACATGCATGCCCACATCAAGTCAAAATCAGTTAGCATTTAGTTAGCTTTCAAATCCTAAAATCAAAGTCAATTAGTATTCAGTTAAAGTTCCACTAGGATTCTATGCATGTAATTAAGTAAGCTGAGAAAGGATGATTGATGATCAAACCGCTCTATTAATGTAGTGCAAAATTGATCATAAGAGACTATCGCACCATGACCTTGCGTCACTAAACCATGATACCACCACTCATGTGCAGCTCCTTCAAGGTGAAGGGTAGCAAATTTGATGGCCTCAATCTCCATCTAATTCAGGGCAAGGTAAGTATCCAATTTCTAAATCCAAACCCTAGCTGTACTCTTGGATGATCCATCAAAACTCGGTAAGGATAGACATCCCAACCTTTTCTGCAACCCATAATTATGCTTCCCTTGTTTCCACTATTTTTGCTTTGGCTTGGTGCGTTTGGTGACCAGCAAGTAATCTCTAAATGACATGGTTGATTGAAAATGTACCCCCCAAAGCTTGATACTTAGCCAAAATTTCAGCATCCTCATTGTCCTCCATAGGTTCCTCTTGCGTAAGCTCATCCTCTTGTATAAATGTAGGCATGAAGGATCTAGATCATGATGAACCTAAATGTTTGCTAATAGCGTGTTCACTGTTTTTTGCAGCTTTGCTATTGTCCTCTCTTTCCACTTGCACCATGTTTCTTCCATCTGTTGTATTGTGAGTCATCTGACTTAAATACAGATTGGTGTTTTGTAACTGTCTTTAACATTTCTGCAAACATATGTTTTACCTCCTCTTCACTTGATGATGACCACCTTTTCCACGCATACAACCAACCCAGACAAGCTACCCAGTCTTGCAGCTCTGATACCACTATAATAGCCCTAAATGGGGATAATAAAAAAACAACAATATCTCCAAAAATATGCAATGAAAAATTCTGAAATTTTATTTGCAAATAGAAAATCCCTCAACAAACTCAAATCTATGCTCAAAATATTTTTCTAATTTTTTTATGATTTTATAAGAATTTTTTAATATTTTTGAATATGAAAAGAGTTATAGAAAATCCACTAAATCTGCACAAAAATTTCAGAAGCAACTTTCATTATTTTTCTTATTTTTTTCTGAGATGAATGTAACCAACAGTATACAGGTTAATGCCCAAATACCTCAAAAAATACATTCAAAACCCTAGCCACCCTTGCCAAAACCCTTAGAAAATCAGCGCTAGGTATGTTCCATTTGTCCTTTTTTTTTGTTGCTATCTTCAATGATGCTCAGTAACATGAAGACACCTTGCTATAGATTATCCAAATCTGAACTTGATGCTTTGAATCTCACCTCCAAAAATGGCCTCCAAACCTGATAAAGAATTGCAGCTCTGAAAAATGATGTGCTAAGGTTTCACAAACCAAAGCTCTTCCACCAAAACACACCCTTCTGACTAGAGGGAGCTTGTACGTCTCTCTGAAACCAGGGATATTCAAGGGTTTCAAACTTTTAGCAAGTTGCAGCAGCAATAAACAGAAAACTCACAACATAAGGAGCTCTAAAAGACCCCTAGAAAGTTATATAATAACTCCCAAAGAGATGAATTAATCTTAACCCTTGAATCACCACCTCTTAATCCAAAGCTCCACATTAAAAACCTAAAAATTGATCCAATAAGTTGCTTGAAAACCCATGCTCCCCATGCCCCCCATGCCTTTTTATCACATGCTTTTCAAAATCACTTAAAGTACATAAAAAGGGGACAACTTAAGTCTTTTGGCTAGGAGTTAAGTTGTCTGAAAAGACATGCGCTCAACTTAAAATAACTTAAGTTCACTTAAGTTGCATAAAGAGACATGCACACAACTTAAGAATAGAATTGAGAACAAGCCAAAGACTCCAATACTTACCCAATGATGCTCTAAGTCCTCTTCCTCTTGGGTAATCCAAGGAAAGGACAGCCAATATGTTGTTAATCCTCATCGTTTGAGTTGGGGACATTACAATATTTTGTTAATCCTCATCGTTTGAATTGGGGACATTACAATATTTTGTTAATCCTCATCGTTTGAGTTGTCTAAAAAGACATGCGCTTAACTTAAAATAACTTAAGTTCACTTAAGTTGCATAAAAAAACATGCACACAACTTAAGAATAGAATTGAGAACAAGCCAAAGACTCCAATACTTACCCAATGATGCTCTAAGTCCTCTTCCTCTTGGGTAATCCAAGGAAAGGACAGCCAATATGTTGTTAATCCTCATCGTTTGAGTTGGGGACATTACAATATTCTTCTACTATACATTGTTGCTTGAATTGTGTCAACTCCTTAAAATGTATCTCTGGGTCTTTTCTATCAAACCTTTATGTGAAGTTGACGTATGTTACAATTTGTCAATGCCCTTTTGTGACTAGCCCATGATGCCACCATTCATGCATTGTTCCTTCTAAGTGAAGAATGGCAAATTTAACGGTTTTGTCATGGGGCTAAGAGAAAGATAGTTATCTATTTTTTGGACCCATGCTCGTGTAGTGACCTTCCCCAAACCATCAAAAGTGGGGAGATTCAGCTTGCTTAATCTTTGTTGCAAATCTTTGTCAGGTTGTCTTTTTTCTCCTCTTGAGATATTTCTTGATCTTGCATTATAATATTGTATAAATGTAACGAACACACTTGTACGATAAAATTAAAACTTTACAATTCATACATAAAAGTAAGAACAATACCATTTTGATTAAACAATTTCTTTTCAAAACATAAATAAGAAACATCTTTTGCATCTTTAAACTATTTCATTTCAAATGAAATTACAAAGCATGAAGAGAAACATACATACATAGCCCGTAGGCTTTTGACACCAATAGAAATAAGAAGGTCCAGGAATCCGTCCTGTCAAGCTTTGGAGCATCCGTCGGGTGTTCGTGGAGGAGAAACATCACTCGAGCGTTTTTCCGCCAACCACGGACTTATAATGCGGTCCCCCGCATGATCATTTTTCAATGAACGGCCCTCCCTTCGAAGAAGAGATTGGTTGGGTAACCTTTAATGACTACCAACTGGACATAGTGCTGTGATTCTACAAAACTAGCTTTCGTGCTAACGGCAATTCACAAACTAGGTTGTATTTCAGAATCACGGTGAACTGACAGTGTAGTACAACAACTAAATGGTTCCTTACACTACTTTGGCCAAAGTGTTTACGTTCAACAAAGAACATAGGTCATATGTCACATTCACTAGCCAGGTTCAACTTGACTTAAGGCTATCTTAATTCTACGCGTAGGTTGGTCTATCGGGGTAGTCCGTACCCTAGACTTCCTACAACATTTTACTACTGGAATGATGAATCTATTAAACAAGATACTACAACTGACGCCCTAATTCAGGATATATACATCCTAGGGATACAATAACTTGACTAAGTTGATTGTATTAAGTTGTAGAGTATAACTTGCAAATATTCACGACTCAATCCTAGTAACTATTATTTATACACAAGCATATGCTCAATATATAGAGCCATTTAAACACAATGCAGATTGCTTTCCATTAACTAATGTAAAACGTGCACCAATGACAACAAAAGTCATGAAAAGACTACATTTATGATAATGGTTAAGAAACTGTTATTCTTTTTAATTCAATCTTTAAGACAATCAAACTCTTTTCTTTCCAGCCATGACTATAATTCAGAGACCTATCAGATTACTCTGGAATACTAGCTAAATATGTAAAGTAAGAGTTTAGCATGCCTGATTTAGCTTTTCCACAGGTTTGGAAGATAGCTCCTTCACTGGCCTTTACTCAGATCACTTTCAGCTTGGATTCTTGAAACCAAATACTCAACACAGTAAAAGGGCAATTCCTGATTACTCCTCTTCTATTCAAAGATTACCAGCAATTTCAAACTTCTGCTCTCTTGTTCAGAGAATACCTCACATTAACAAAATAACTTAGCAATTTCTCTACTATGGCGAATTCACTTTTTAGCTATAAAATGCTCAAGAAAACTTGACTGTAAATTTGTGTGAGTAAGAATGCCAAACGCAGGTATATTTATAGGTTAATTTTAAAACTGATTTCCACCTTCTATGGCGCCAGAACTGCCAGCAGGTTGAAGAATGTTTCAAACTAAAAACGTGTATCAATATGGTGAGGGTTTCGACCTCCATGTTTGACAGCAAGAAGTTTATTTTATTTCGAAATTGTTCAGACTGTTAAAAACGTGACAACTCTCAATCTGGCGCGTTTTTACAGTTAGGTTAAATGCCAAGTTTCCCTTTCAGACTTTTTCCTTGCTCAAATGGCGTCCACATTTCATTCTTTTTGCAAAGCATGAAATATCTCATCTATTTTCTGATGCCTGGCCCTAGTCGCGCGATTTCTCTGCGCGTTTTTCATTTTCCTTCAGCATTTTCGCGTTTTTTCTTCTTTATTTCGCTTTGGTAAATCTTCAATATTTTAATAAAGTTTTCAAAGTAAAAATGACGCATTTGTTCAAGCTCAAATTTGAAGTTTTAACATTTCAACGAATACATTTGAGAAATCCGCGTTTTTAAAGAAATTCGCGATTTTAAGAATTTCGCGATTTTTATGCTCTTCCCAAATTTGCATTCGCATTTTATAAAAGTGTTTAAAATGTTTAATTTTCCTTTTATTTGATTTTGTCAACTCTTTTATTTAAATATATTTTGTATATTCTATTAAAATACTTATATAATATAGTTTATGTATAATTATTTAAATTATCAAATTAAATAATATTGTATACATTTTAAACTATATTATATTAGTATTTTAATATAATATTAAATATATTGAAATACTTAACTTTATACTAATACATATATATTCATTTACATTATACGTTAAACATGTAAATTTATATATATGTATTCGTATAATTTCAGAGACAAGATATCGTTACAATATATAATTCATTTATCTCGTTAGCCGTGGGTATGTATATTCGTATATATATCTGTATATATACTACATGTATAAGTATCCATAAATACATTTATATCGACACATACGTATGGCATATCCATCTGCTTAATACGTTTGTATCGACATGAATGTACTTATGGGTACTTGTACATATTATTCGTATGTACAAATACACATATCCACCTCTAACCAGAACTTGTCATTTATAAGGTTATACTGGCAAGCATCACTTGTTTACACATTCAGAAGAAGACACGACTCCTAATGATACTAGACAAGCCTACAGATGACTTACCTTTAACCAGAACAATGACTTAGCTTACACAGTTCTAAGGTTTGTGTGTGTATGTCCAGTTGGTATCCATTACTGTTTACCCGACCAAGTTCTTCCCCGAGTGATATCTCTCCTCTGCCTGGAGGTACGAACCTGCTTCCTGCACACCATGTCACGACAACGGGAATCATATGCTCAAAACAAAGCAGAATACATGAAACATTTCAAAAGTTAGATTATTCATAAATCAATAACCTTATATTCTCCTTTATGCAGTATTTCACCAAGAATAACATCAAATGAAACAACATTCATATTGAAAATGAGGTACAAGCATCATTAATTTACCTTCAGAATTCACATTTACTCTATCTAGTAATGGTAAATTGTAACGTTACAATTTGGGATGTAACAATAAATGGAATTTGTCTTCCAAGGTCTAGATCAAGTCTTGAGTATGCATCTATACATTCATCAAAGTCATTTGTTGCAATGTTTGGTTCTTCTTCTCATTCCTAGGTAAGAAAGTGGACCGTTTTATTCTAAGTGGGGATCCAAATGGAGTTCTATTGTTATTTTTTGAATGATTTGATTTATTACTGTCTCCTCCATTGGTTTGTGTAGGCCTAAGAGTTGATTGTATTATTCATATTTTGAAGTGTTTGAAGGAGCAATTGTGTTGTTTGTTCTTGTCGTTGCATATAAGTCTCCAATTCATTCTCTTATTCTACCTCACAATCACCCATTTTATTCTTTCCTCTACTTTTATTCTTTCTCTTTCCAAGGCTCGTTGATGTCTATGGCTCAACTGCATAAACTAATTTTTGGACTTGTAGGCTAGCAGGATTAAAGCTCTGATACCAATTGTAATGTCCCGTTCTAGAATTTCCTTATTTTTTCTTTAAATGAATATCCCACTGTAATGTCCCCTTCTCATCAGTGAGCAGTGTAGTGGTTCATTAGCCTATTCCGAAGGCCCTTAGGCTTGTCGAGGTAAAATTAGGGTTTCCAGTGTTTGGAGGTTTTTGGCATTTTTCTAAGGCTTGCATATGGAGTTTTGGAATTTGGTTTGCGAATTCTTTCTGGGTTTTCAGAAAGCTTTGCAATGATATAACATGCAAGTCAATTGGGCAACTTTTCAGAATTTACTATTTTTAGTAAGTTCTAATTTTAGCAGTGTTCCAATTGACAGCAGCATAATGAGCTTTCCTCTTCTAGCAGGATAGTTGAGTATAGTTGATTTGTGGTTTTGAGGTGCATTTTCAGAGACATAAGTTATTTCAAGTCATTAATGTTATATTTTCAAATTGACCCCTTGGCCTAACTTTATGACTTGAAGTTGTTTATGTGGACTTGAAGGGTGGATGCCTCATTTAGGAAATATTTTTGTAATTTAAATGTTATAATGTGCGTTGGAATAAGTATTTTGAAAATTAAAATATTTCAAATTTGCTTTGGGCGTCCCTTGGAGGGAAAAGATGGAAATTCAACAGTCACCTCAAAGTTCTTTAAAAGCAGGCCTTGCTACAGCATTTGATCATCCATTGTTTATCTTATTGAATTGTTGCCAAATTGTTTTCAGGCTAATGGCTTCGAGGAATGCATACCTCCTAGCAAGAATCCAATTTCGTGTTTGAAAGATAACATCTAGTTGGAATTTGTGGCTGCTTCTCATTCAGACTAGCAGATTGAGCATCAAGTTGAATTTTGGTGATATTCTCAATTTTGTACTTGCTGGTTATTATATGGCTGAAGTAGATTTTCATTTGCAGATCATTTGGTGATTTTATCTACATTGAGGGTACTGATGCAATCAATTTCTATGCTAATGGCGACCCCCCTTGCAGAAAATCAGATTTTAATTTTAAGACTTTGAATTTCTAGTGAGGCCCGTACTGTTCCTAGGGCCATACCATCCTCCTATAGCTTGCATTGGGATTCGAGCTTATCATATGGTGGCTGTTTTGCATTGTTAGACTCTTGTTTGCTGGTCACCTAGCCTTTGGGAGTGTTGTTCTTAGTTTTGGAGTGTATAGGTGTTGTATTGTGGGAAAAATATGCATTTTTGGTGTTTGCTAGTTGCTGGTTATGAGATTTCAGTTAGCTGGTTTTCATATCAGATTGATAGTAGTTCAGTTTTGGTTTGTAATTCTGAAGTTGAGAAGGTTAGAAGTTGAAGAAGTCATCTTTCATCATCTTGCATTGATTATACAGCAATAACACTTTGTAATTTGCTGATAATTTGCATTGTAAGGCTGAGAATAGTAGTACTATTTCAGCCATTTATATTTCTGCATTTACTTTGTGTTTTTAGTGCAAACATTGTAACCCCTGGTTGGTTTACCGCCAGTGTGGAGGAATAAATTGCATCTCTCATATTTCACCCACTAAAAAGTGGAGAATCCCCACTGCTTAAATGGATGCCTGCTGAAGCGGATGCACTGTTCTTCATTGTAATATATTTCCCCCCACTGAATGAATGGTAGCGTGGAACCTTCATGGTCGGATCACCACCTACTATTTCATTTCCAGTTTGTAATTTCAGTTCAGTACTACTAACGATCCCATCACCATATGCTATCACCTCGCCTTTAATAGGGCCTTGGTGAACATTTTTGGTGAAGGTTACTTTCAAGTTGATTATCTTTTGGGAGCTAACGCTAACCATTGGTGATTGTGCTGGATTTGTGATAAAAAAATTCAAGAAAAAACTAAGGGGCATATTTCAGTAGTATCAGAGCCCAAGATCCTGCCATCCTGTGACATTCAGAGTTTAGTTGTCAGATGAGTGACAAAGAAGTCAGGTACTACACCAGAGGGCAAACAAGAACTTAGTTTTAGAATCCACCAATTCCAGAGGCAACAACATTGTCAAAAGCTTTGAGGGATACTGGTAAAGTAGTTGAAAGCATGTCAGAAGGTGCTAGACTATCCATGGAGGAAAGAGATGCTAGAGCAAAGAAGAAGTTTGATAATATGTTGGATATGATGTCGCACTTGTTAGCAAATTGGATCAGCAAGTGACTCAAAACCAACCCCAACATCAACACAATCATGTGGGAGAAAATAGTGGTGTTAATGGAAATAATGGCAACAATGGTTCGAAGGTTAATGGAAGAGATAGAACGATTGGCCAACATGTTGCAAGCACTAGGGGATCAGCCTCTAGACCTCTTTTTCCTACCTTTACTCAAAGGGAGGAACCACAAGCGGAGATTGGAACACCCTTGGTGGATGATGCAAGGCAAGCCTACATGGAGTATGTCACTTTACCCACTGATCTTAGAGACCAATGGACCTTTGATCAGTTCATGAACCAAAGGAGTAGAAGGAATGGTGGAAGAGTTGAATATCGTCCTCCTATGGGTCCTAGACAAGATTATCAGCAAGCTCTTGGAAAGGTGACTTTGGCCCATTTTGATGGGAGTGATAAGTGTACGGCCAGGTCGTGGGTGCAAAAGCTAGACAACTCTATTTCTCTTAGACCGATGTCGGAGGAAGACGCCATTAAATTTGCCACCCTACATTTGGATGAAGCTACTCACGAATGGTGGTACCACAGTTTGGTCACTCTTGGCCACAACCTTATCCAAACCTATGAAGAATTCACAAACAGGTTGATAGAGAGATTTGATACCAAAGATCTAGAAGTGAGATTCCGTGAATTGGCACAATTGAAGCAACATGGATCACTTGATGCCTATATTGTTGAATTCCAAATATTATCAATAATGGTGCCCAACATTACTGAACAGAGGCTCGTTGTGTTGTATACTAAAGGATTGATGGAACCATTGAAAGGTTGGGTCAAAGCCTTTGATTTGCCAACTCTTGACAAAGCAATCAAGAAGTCAAGGAGCATGGAGTTGGCTGCCCCAAGGCCAAAATTCCCATCCAAATCCTTTAGTCATAAGAAGGATAAGAAGCATTCATCAAGTCAGCCCAAGAAGTTCCCACAAAAGATGACATAAGAGCTCCGAGAATAGCTTAGGAAAGATGGTGTTTGTTATACTTGTCATGAGCCTTGGTCAAAGGGTCACAAATGCTATGGAAAGGGCAAAGCA